>WURS02000011.1:5103617-5119281 GCA_011762765.2 Rhinocypha anisoptera | reverse complement strand
ATTCAGTCCCTCCTACGCCAATCTATTCCTCGGTCTCTTCGAAGAGTCATTCCTTTCCTCCTATCCCCTTAAACCCTCAATGTGGCTTCGTTATATCAATGACATTTTCGTTCTTTGGCCCTATGACATCGATTCCCACACCTTTCATTTCCTCCCTTAATTCTTCCTCCTCTGTCTCCTTTACATCCACCATCTCCTCCACACAATTAAATTTCCTTGATGTCAACATCTCCCTCTCTCAAATCAAATTCCAAACTTCCATTCATATCAAACCTACCAACAAGCAACAATACCTGTATTACAATAGCTGCCATCCTTCCCATACCAAAAAATCCCCCTTTCCGTTCGAGGCCACCATATTTGCAATAACCCAGACTCCCTAGAAAAATTCCTCTCCAATCTGCACCTCTCCCTTCTTCGAAGGGGCTACTCTAAGACTCTCCTCCACAATAAAATCCTCAGAAAACCCCATTCTCCCAAACCGCACCTTCAAAATAATAAGCACAACCTTGCCCTCTGTACCACCTACTTCCCCATCCAGTTCCTTAAAGCAATCCTTATAGACATTTTTCCTATTCTTTCCGACAATCTCACTACCACCGAAGACTTTTCAAAATGCCCCTCCCTTACTTTCAGACGTCCTCCCAATCTCTCCAGCATTTGTAAAACCACAAAACCCCTCTCTAAACCATCAACTCATCCTTTTCTCTACCCTCTCCTTGCAAGCGTCCGAGATGCAAATCATGCCCAATCCTCATGTCCTATCCACTCCCCAACAAATTCCTTGCCTTCAATACCCTCCCCTACTTGCACCACACACAACATTATATATATTCTCCTCTGTCAGTTACGCCCTGCATTCTACATAGGACTTTCCGCCACACTCCTCAACATACGAATGAATGGCCATCGATCTTCCTGCAACAACCCTTCCTCTCTCTCCACCTCTTTCCCCCTCGCCATCCACGCCTCTACACACCAACAAAACTTCGATAAATGTTATAGAGTTGGCATTCTTCCCTCTCTCTCTCCCTCCACCACGCCCCTTAAACTGAGAACATTAGAGCAGGCATGCATCTACATCTATCACAGTAATTTCCAACCGGGTATTAATAAATCCCTCTAGATGGACTTCCTTTCTCTAACTCCCACCCCAACCTCTCCCCCCCTTCCCCATCACCTCTCCTCTCTCTGCCCTTCCACCATTCCCTTCCCAAGATCCCTTCTGTCAGATCCTTTTCACCTTCACCTGGAAGAAGATGGGATGTCACATCGAAATTATTAGCCTAGTTACTCATGAGTGTTATTTATTTTTGTTTTCTATGTTTTTCGTCACCACCACTGTGGCTGTGTTATGTATTGTGCTCAAATGAGTTTTCTCATGGACATCTATGTATATATATATATATTTTTTTTTGTGTGTGTATATTTTATACATGTGAACATAATTTTTTTCACTTGAGCATAAAGTTATGCATAATTGCTGAGCCTTTTTGTTTTATCTTTTTCTTTATCAGACAGCTGTGTATTCTTTCTGAAAACATGAAGCCAATTTTTACAAACTGACCTAAGCACCTCTAGAATTGCTCTGTTGTGTTTTACATAATTACTGTCATTTGATACTTTATTCTAGAGGTTTAAGTGTCAAAAATATTTATATTGTTTCAGATGGATGATGAACGTCCAGGAAATGAAATCTGACTATGAGCTGCAAAATATGCCCTCTGATGAAAAGAGTGAGCTGATTGGAAACGTTCTCAGGCACAACTTTTCAGAAGAAGTGGAATGGCTGAAGTAAGTACCAATTTCAAATATTCCTGCTGTCAGTGAATGAAATATATGTATTTCCTTTGTGAAATAAACAAATGCACTTTTTTTGTAAATTTTCAGGAAACAAGTAATGAAAGTCTCCTCCCCTGTTGTGTTCTGTCATAATGACATGCAAGAAGGGAATATACTTCTCAGAGAGGAAGAAACACAGGAGATGAGGCTGACGAATCAGTTGTCCCCAAACAAGCTTCATTCCAACATGGTCATCATAGATTTTGAATACTGTTCGTATAACTACAGAGGGTTCGACATCGCCAACCACTTCTGTGAGTGGACGTATGACTACACACTGGGCAGCCATCCCAACTTTTCCATCTGTCCAAAGGCATTCCCATCAAGAGAACAACAGGTAAGTCAGTCTTATCATGGGGATGGGCGATATTTATGATGATATGGAAGCTCCAGGAGTGATTAAAAATTACCTTGAAGGCAATATAGATAGTAGTGATTTATATTGCAAAATCTATTAATGTGATTGCAACCATTAAATCTATATCTTATGCTATAATTTCAATTTTCCACAGTCATCTCAAAAATAAAATATTTTGAGGCGTGGAAAATGAATTGTATTCTTATCTGTGGTTGCTATGGAGGAGTTCAAGTCGATTAAATTCTTTCTTTATGCCATAATTTTCTTTATTGCCCTATGTGGCATTTCACTGAAGAAAGAACAGAAGACACCTATGCTTGCTTGTATATTAATGCACATTTTTTGAAATGACGAATGTGTTAGAGAACCTGGATCAACCACGAGTTGAGCTCTTTCAAGTTTACAACCAAAGATAAGTATATATTTTTTAAATACGCTCAAGGACTTAAAAAGTTCTGAATGAAAAGGAAGTATTTAGACAGAAATAGGTGTGTTTATATAATCTGGTAGCTTTCTGCAATCTGAATAATCATTTAAATGCTTTTTATTGATAGAGTTAAAGAAATAACTTTAAAATTTAAAATGTACGCCATATTCATTAAACCATCAGCCATAACTCCCTACTCATTTTACTGTATTGTAAACGCAAATATTCCTGCAGCCCTTATTCATTTTTTCATTTACATTAAAACTATCATTAACATAAAAATTTTTCAAAGGTTTATGTATGATTTGTAAGTAATCATATTTGTTGTCATTATAAATTTAGTGATCATCCCCTTCCTGCCTGACTGACATAGCGCAAGGTGATAAGGGCTCCCAGAAATTATTTGTGAAGTATAACGTTTTGAAACTTTTGATTCTTGTCATCATTTTCATGTTGAAAGTACATACATTCATTTGCTAGTGCCTGGGAAAGGTTTCTTATCTTTTAACTTTGTGCTATGATTTTTCAGGCAAATTCCCTCTTTTCATTACAAGGACTATATTAAACTTTATATTAAAACTTGAAACATACTGGCTTTACAGATATTTGAAAGAATTTAGATGAAGGATTTTATAGGCAAATATATATATATCTATATACCATAAATAGGAAGTTAAAATTTGTATGTACGTTTAGTTAATATATTTTTTGCAATGCAGTAAAAAACTACCATCCTTATAAATTTTCGGCATTTTTGGAGCATGAGAGTGAAAATATTTATTCCTGTGCATAAAAAATATAATTTCAAGAAGGTGATTTGGATAGTGGCTCAATATAGCTGGCTACAATCTTATTTTTCAATTAACAGGTAGGAATTCAGTTCATCATTCTGTTCTTGAGAATAAAATAAAGTACATGGTTTTCTCAATAATGTTTTTAAGATAAAATCTTTTTTCTGTCCCAACTGGGTGGTTTACCACACGGATAAATGGTTAAGAGTTCTGAGGTTTAGTACACTACCACTTAATAATAAAAATTAGGAATTTTTATTTCAGATATTCATTTAATGTTTTTTTAAGTGTTCCATTGGATATATATATATATATATGTTTTTAAATGCTTGCCTTCTGAGATTATTTTATATCACTTAACCTGAATTTAGAAATTTAACAATATGTAGTGAAAGGTATACTGAGAAATGTCATTTTTGTCATAGAACAATGTTTTAGATCATTTAAATAATAATGCAATGTTAGAGGTTAGAGCTTTTTATTTTAAGAATCTTTTGAAAGTCAATCTGGGCTCCTGAGTAGTAATGCCACAGAATTGTTAGTTGCCTAACGTTCTGGAAACATTATTTCTAAGGTTTCGATACCTGAATGCTGCAGTTTTTATATTCCCAAAAAGTATAATAACACTTGAAAACCTTATGGTCTGCTTCACTGAGCCACCATCCTTGAAATCTCATCATTGTGATGATAAATTCACGATTTTTATTGGTATTCCCCATTTCAAGTATTTGAAATAAAGAAATATTTAATTGAGATGCACTGACAATTTTTTGACGTGATAGCTTGAGATGTATTGTATTAACTGATAAAAAAAGGGTGTTACTATATGGATGGTAGTTTATTTACGTGTTGAATTTACACCATTTTTTTAATACAATCATGGCTTAATGTTATGTCATTTATGAATAAATGAATTGGGGATTATTATTTTTTGGGGAGGCCAATATTGTCATTGAGGACCTCATAAGCCCTTTTAAATTGGAATTGAAATGCTCAAGTAAGTATGCTGTATTGAAGAGGGGGGTTGCATGTTATCTTTTTGTCTCGATTTGCCCTTTTGTGTGCTTCTCCTTCCTCAGTCGTCGCTGCCACCGTGCAGTAGTGGTTGGTCTGCCGCTGGTGTGACTAGTCACTCTGGCCCCACCCACTCCCACAACACACCTACTCGCCTGGCTGGATAGCGAAAAAGCTGCAACAGTGGAGTATCTACTGTTGACTTACTTTATACGGCAATAACGGATTGATGAGAAATTTACCCTCCTTATCGAATAAAGAAACTATCAGGCTGTTAGTATTTGCTACAAATATGCTCATGGCATAATTATCATTCTGTCCAGCATTGATTATCTGCAGTATGAAAGGAATGACGTATTCTGAGATAGTTGTTTGTTAAAGAATTTTAATTTTTATTATTCTTGATCTAAGCCTCTTCAAAGATCATGTTTGAAGTTATTGCTTTCCTCACATTTTGTCATTAATCAAGAGTTATTTTGGTTTCTGCCTAGGTGTTGAGCTGATATTTGGTTATATATATTTAAAAAATATATATATACATTTGACATGAAATGCGTGAACATTTTCTAAATGATCAGTTTAATGTAATACTAAAGGAAATCTTTCTTGTTTGAAAATGAAAGAACTTTAAAAAGGCCATTCCACTGAATTTCATCTCTTGCCACACATGTTCAGGCATGGTGAGCTTTAATACATAAGGACATAATTGTTTGTTAGCCTTGGTCTACAATGTTAAAAACTCTTTGTGTCAGTCTGACAGACATTAATTCACTTGGATATTCATCCTCCATCTAGGGCATGGATGCGTGAGTTCATCCTCATTGTATGTTGCTAAATTGCACCACTGTAATGGACAATTAAATTATTGTAATAATGAAAGAAGATAATTGGAAAATCCTGGAATTGTACCATAGCACTTTGGTCAAAAACAGCATAATAATACTACTTAATAGTAATAGTAGGCTGGGCCAATGAGGCACATGCTTTTTTAAGTAAATAAAATACATTGCCTAGTTTTTCTTTCAACTACTCTTTTTTCTTATTTTACATAAAATATATTTAAAGAAAAGATGTATAATATATTTAAAAAGGCAGCCATGGTAACTTATGAATTAAAGCTTCTTTGTCATGTACACCGAATTAGCATGGCATATTTATGTGGTTTATAAGCACCTTGCTTCTTCATGCTCTCTCTCTGGGCTGTTAAGAGTACTTGGAGCAATTATGGTAAAATTTTGTGGAATGGTCTTTTGTATATTCTTGTGTTTATTATAAATGAAATCAATGATTATTGGAGAACTATTGGAAGGCTAATTACGTAAAGGCAGGTTGTTTGCTATTTAAGGCTTTAATCAACTGCTTTGAGAAAAGTAAATGTCACTTGATGGACTCGTGAATATGTAATAATGAAGATTCAAAGTTTGTAAAATATTCATGAGTTCAAAAGGTTTCAATTCTTAATTTTTTTTCAAGCACATTTTCTTAGCTGTTAAACTTAAATGAGTTTTGATAACTACTCCAATGAAAAATGTGTATGGTCACATATGCTCAGTTTTTCAAATGTGGAATTTCAGTGGTATCTGTGTGGTTCAAATTTTTAATGAGTTAACTTTGGCTGTTGAGACCTAAGTACCATTGAAATTTAGTTTTGAAATTTATTAATTTAAATAAATTGACAGCATTGGAATTATAGTCATCACTTTAGGAATTGGACCAAAGTGATGATATGCCTACATTCAAAACTGAGTACTTTTTATGTGACTAATTTTTTCTAGATACATTTCATTTTGAAGCATGTTTGCTATGATAAATATATGATCCTAATAATTTCTTTAACAGACAAAGGAAATTGCCTGATTTGATTTAATTTAAGTCACTTTTTCATTTGACAATTCAAAACTTTTATTTGATTACCTACAATTGATCTTTTTAACAAAAATTCAGTTGCCATAAGCAGTGCACTTTGATAATTCTGAAAAAAGTATTTTGGTGCTGGACAGAATGAAACTTTTGCAATTGAAAGCACAACTAATGGAGATCATTCATTTGATATAAATTCTAAATCTTCAAAATACAGTCATAAGACCTCTTACTTTTTGGCAATTATATGTCTAATGTCATTGAAATTAACCATTAAATGCTCCATTAGGATGTGCTGTAAATTGCCTCATAAGTAAAATTACTCCTGAAAATAATCATTACCCTTAACTTAAAGTTTTCCATATAAGTTGACATGGGCAAGACATTGCAATGCAGCATCATGATGAGCTGTAGCTTTATTGAATGCATTTTTCTTTGCCGTTACTTAATTTTTACCAATCGCCATTTTATCTTTGTTCCTTGCTTCAGCAGTTGCCAAATTATATCTCCGCAAAATTATAATAACTTCCCTGTAAAACATGAATAATTGTCCAAATTTCAACCTTTCTATCCCATGTGTCTAGGTTTGTAACTTTAAAAAAGCTCGAATATTGACCAAATGGGAAAAGACAAATGAGTTCTTTATGAAAGAACCTATTTCATCTATCATGCATCATTTATTCATTAAACCATCGACTTCATGAAATAAATATCATTATATCACCTTTTAATGCTCTTGCTTGCATGTTTCCTTCGCGTTGGCATCGTCTTAGTTGCTTAAATATTTATTGTAGCAGAAAGCACTGTCAAGTTGCTCTTTGTAATGCCAGGCTCATGTAATGTTCAATTGATCTGACTCAACATCAACAGAGCTATGTATTCGACTAACCTTTCCAAATAGGAAGAAAATCTTGAAGACTTTTAAAAACGGCATTGAGTGGAAAAAACTGCTGTCATAACTTTTCAAGATAGTTTACTGTGTTATCTCTCTCTTTTTCTATGGTAAACAATAGTCAATTTCTCAGAAAGCTCGGAGAATTGACACGGGTGGTAGAAGTTTCAGCATAATGCTTTTTTCGGCAGGGAGTGGGAGAAGACTTATCTGGTCTCTACCGTGCTTCAGTAGCCACTTAAAAGTGTCATAGCCAAATGATAGTCAATGTTGCAGGACGGGAAAAAGTGAGTAAAAGCTTTCGAGAGAAGGATTATTCCATGTAGAAGCTTCAGTGAAACTGCATTATGTTAATATTTGAATTTTGAATGGAGAAGTGTTAAAGTATAACTGGATAAGAGTTCGATAAAATCCTTATTGGTTCTGCTATGATACTATACCTTATGGCTTTGATAAAACCTTTTGACATGTGCTGCTTTTAGGATTCACCTTAATCTGTTCAAACTGAATGTTAATGCATTTGACAGCGTTGTGTGCATTTCAATTTCTGAATGCTCTAAATGTTTTTTATCAGGCAATTCTTAATTCCATTTTGAATGATTGATTGCCACCTTATTCGAATTTTATATTTAACATTTAACTTGCGATTAAAACTTCTAAGATCCTTAATATCATCGTTCCTGATAAAGATTCATTATATGGTATCAAAGTGTTGTTTTTCAATGTGATGAAGTTTTGTTGTGATTTGAATGAGTTTCCTTTAGCTTTTCATGTGTGATTTTCTGATGATTTTTTTGTTCAATTTATTTATTTACTTAATTTTTTTGGATAATTTCAATCAGTAAATTATCATTGCCTCTTGACATAGCTGTATTGCATTTGTGTTGGGAATTAAATGTAATAATATTTTTTCATTGAAACGTGGGGCTTTTCCATTTTTAAACAGTTTTATTGGTTGAAGAATTCTTATGAAGCACCATTGATTGCCATATATGGTTCAACAAAAGACTTAAGAGACAAAAACCTTTCAGAAAAGCTGACATCAGTGTTCTGAATAAAGTGAGATCCTACCATATCACTCTTTTACTTAACTCAGATGATAAAATGTACTAAAAGAAACAACATTTACCTAACCCAATATCTTGTACAATTTAATTGTATTCATATAACATTTCAATGTACTGAATAAAATAGGAAGAAGACAGAAGATTAGAAATTATGAACTTATAATCCCATGCATTTGCTGGATCACCATCTAGATAGGTTCATAAATTAACTCTCATTGGTTAACCACATTGATCTAGTAATAGTGAACATTCAAATGGTTAAGGAAAATCATGTAGGTTAAAAATAATATATAATATGCTTATATTCATAACATTTCAGTAGATTAAATGTTACTTAAATATTTTATTTTGTATGAATTTATTTACTTATAGCACATTAACTTTATTCCAGCTCACGTTCATCCACTCATATCTGCAGACTATGAGAAAAAGTAAGAAGTATCAACAGACTTCCTTAAGCATTGACATTGAAAGTGAAGCAGAGCAAGTTTTGATGGAGGTTCAACTGTTCACAATGGCTTCCCATCTGTTCTGGGGACTCTGGAGCATTGTGAATGCCAAGATATCTCAGATTCCATTTGGATATTGGGTATGATACAGTTTTTTTTCTAATATCTTTCAGTCTTTTGTAACAGTCATATATTTAATTGTGAGTGGTATTCAAACTTGATGTAGGAAAATAAATGAAATGTAATATTATACAACACCTTCCATGTTAAAGAAGAGATCCTTGATACATACCCATTGCATATTTGTTTACACTTCTGAGAGACATGAGATGGAAGAAAATAGGAAAACACAAGAAATTAGATTATCAACAAAATAAGACTGCATTAAATATCAGAATGTATAAGAGAGGGCAAAAGTAAAAACAATTAGAATATTATAATGATTATGGTATAGTAGTATGAATAAAAATGGACCTAGTCACACCTATATTAGGGAATAATATATTAGAAAAAGGAAAAATTTGTGAAATTTGTGAAGAAAAGGAAATTGAACATCGAACTTTGAGTTAAGTCACAAGAAAATACTGGTATGGCCCTAATATGAAACAAAGCAATGATTGATTTGGAAACTTGATTCTTGAACTGATTGAGAGCTTTTAAGGTGTGGTGGTGAATGATTTGCAAAATGTTATTTACAGAGAGAGAAAAATCAAGAAGCAATGGGCTGAGGGGAAATTTGTGGGAGATCCAAAGAAGGAAGTAAAAAAGTTGATTGAGTGATTCCGGGAGGCAGTGAAATGCTCATGTTGGCATTAGATTAGAATATTATATGAAGTAGAGGGAAAACAAGAACATTTGGAGATTTGTGGCAGATGGAATAATGGCAGTCAGAAAGTATATATAAATCAAAAGAAAATTTTTGTTAATGATCAATGACAACTTGCAAACAAAATCATTTGACATATTTGCATCATACTATATGTTATTCAAGGGGTTTTGCTAAAAAAATAACTTATTGCAATCTTTGAAAATGTACCCTCAGAAATAAATATCATGTGTTTTGCTGATTATTTCCCAATTTTAAGTGAAACTATAGCAATAACATGAATTGAGGAGAACAGCTTAACCATTGAAGGTAGTAAGAATATGCTATCAAAGAAGTTAGAAGGCGTACAATTCAAATTGAAAGTTTCTTATTTCCTAATTCATTTTCCTCAGATGTATGTAATTACTAACTGCCATATACTACCACATTGGAAATGACAACAGTTATTATTATGTGATAAAATGTAAGTACTAATTTTGAAAACTTACTTGGCTCTCTGCAAAAAGATTTCTTTGGCAAGGCTTTTAGTGTAGTCACAGTCAGAAAAAATTGCAAAGAGAAGAGGTATTAAACTGAAAAAGTCAACATTAACTGTAAATTTTCACTCAAAAATTGCAATTAGTAGGTAAATACAAAAATTTTATGAAAGGTTTTAGAGAAACACCTTGCAATTCCTAAATGCAATTCTCTAAAACCTTTAATAATGAAAGAATTCCACAAAGTAATGCCTGAAACCAAATCTTATAACAAGAATTTTACTTTCAAGGTTATATGTTTAAAGACTACAAGGAATATTGTTCAGTAGAACCAATGTATGTAATGGTATGTACTTGACCATGGACTCATGCTATGCAAATGTGTTTAAGGGTCACATTTCCCCAAAGCACTCTAAAAAGAGAAGAGTCACACTGAGGTGGGTCTCAAAAGTGTAAACCTATTCATCTGGGAACTAAAATTTGTATTTGTTCAGACAAGAGATATAGAGAATCTCTCAGAAAGCTTATTGCATGGAATGCATTTATTCCACAGTTTTGCTGCCGCGAAGAGTCAAAGATGACTAAAATTATTCTTGTTAGTTGCTAAGTCTTGGAAGTGTTAAATTAATTGAAGCAACTGTTGAAAGTCTGCCTGAAATTTATGTCTTCTTGGTATTATAGGAATACGCATGTGCTCGGCTGGATGCTTATTTCAAGAGGAAATCACAAATAATTGGTCATTCTGGTGATTTCACATTAAAGAGGAAAGCAGATGACATGGAACATTAGACCTTGCAGCTAAGACTATGAGTCTTCAAGGGATCAAGGCTGATTAATCAAAGAACACAAGATCATTCCAAGCTAAATCCTAGTCCTTAGGGTACTTCTTTTAATTGAAGACTGAGATTCATAAATTCATTCTGTATTTGATTAAAAGCAACTACTGAATATTTTATCATTATATTCAAAACTTTTTGTTTTAAATCATGCTCTCTCTTAACATTATTAAGAATCAAATCGATAGATTTCATATAATAACTTTGTCCTTCAACTTTTAATTCACGCTTTGAGTTTTTTTGTGATGAAAGAACCACATAAGGGCAAAATCATAAATGCTTTCATGTTGACTTGAATGATAAAATAGTAGGTATTCTCCTACATACTCAAGATTGAGGCCAATAAAGTATTTGTCGGTAGTGCAATTTACTACCTAACAATTTAAGGACTAATTGCAACTTGAGCAGAGGGCACCTTGCTTCTCAATTATTGGCCGCTTTGTTAAAATGCACAACCAAATCATTAATTCATCTTCATGGAAGCCAGTGTGACCCATGATTTTCCTCATGACTGTTAGCTTTTGTATAAAATATATACACTAATTTTACTATGTAAAGTTGGTTATATAAGTAGATCATTTGCCATTTTTCTTCTAAGTAAGAATATAACGTTAAAAAATCACGATTGTCTTTCAGAAAGACAGTCAGTGTTTTAGTATATATATGTGTGTTTGTTAAGTTATATGTTAACTTTGATATCTATGACAAATATTTACTGAATGATAATATTTCATTGTACATGGTACATATTTTGTATATATTTAATAAAAGCATAATTTTGTGATACTGATGGTTTATTTGATGTGGTGGTGAGACCTTCAGCAGAATTTTCATTGAAAGGAAGAATTCGTAATATGTATAGTTGAAGAGATGATGCAATACACTTTCCATTAAATTGAATGATATACGAGATATGCATTAAAGTTGTAAGGCTTCCAATTTTTTTCTCTGGACTGGAAATATAGAAACATGCGGTTTGTTTTAAAATGAGCGGGCACTCTTTGTCAATGCATGACAGAGATGGCAGCACTGTGTAACAGACAACTTCTAGCAGCAGCCACGAGAATGAGAACTGTTTTCGATACTTAAAATGGCGACATTTTTGTTACATGACCAGTGAGAAACATTCATGGTGTGACACCGATTGAAATTCATCGCCAGTTGAAGGAGACATGTGGTGATGGAGTCATGGATGTGTCCAAAGTGCCTTCATGGATGCGACAGTTTAAAGAAGGCAGAGCATCATGTGACAACAAACCAAAACAATCTTGGCCTCACACACCGACAGCATCACAGTGATTTTCCAGTGGTCAAAACAGATTCCTAAAGAAGCCTTCACTATGGCCATAGAACGATGGCGTCCACCTTGCGAAAAATGTGTACGGCTGCGGGAGATTATGTAGAGAAGTAACCCAAGTTTCATCGTTTTCAAGATGGATAATTAGTTAGAAAAAAATCAGAAGCCTTATAACTTGAATGCACCTCTTAGGTATATCTTGAAAGACTGGTTTGGCATGAGGGCAGTACATATTTGAGGGAATTGTGGTGCTTTCTTAATTTAAAAGAAAATAGTGCGGTGTTACTTTGAGATATGAGGTTAATTCGTCCCGTGACTGAGCTCATTAGTCAAAATTCTGGCATCGCAAATTAATTTTCCAAATTGAAATTTATTGTAATGTAATAAATTCATGCCAGCCCCCAAAAAACCATTCCAAAGATTTTATTAGATGTTTTCAACAAAAGAAATGAACAAATTAAAATGAAAAAAATATCATATGCAAATAAAAAATAAAACCTAATAAAAGATAATTCAAAGAAATATAGAGATACTGAGAAGTTGTAAAATTGTATATTCGTTGCCAATTCTACTCTCTTTCACCTTGCGCTTAGGTTTGTCTATCACATTTTTTCACCACTGTTCTTTACGCTCATCTTATTTGAACTAATGGTTGTTAATTGCACACACAAAAGAAAATGCATGTTGCCTTTAACATGGCAGTGCATTAACTCTTCTAATAAACAACCAACAATCCCCGTCGGTTGTCAAGAGGCTTCTTGTTACTTATACATTATAAACAAATCACAAGACAATTGACATTCAAAGCACACAGATAGATAATCATCAATTAAATTAATAATTCCAGATGTGCATGTTGAAAGAAAGACACGTGCTGCTACAATTATATGAAAACAAATTTAAAACAACATGACAGAAATGCTTCTGAATTGAGATAAATATGTGAGTTGACCGGCTGACTCGTATCCCAAAAAACTCGTGTACTGGGACACTTGTATCTCAAGGTACCACTGTATCTAAAAAAAGTTGATTAATCCATAACGCCAATTCAGTAAGTTTCGATGTGGTTGGTAAAATAAGTAATTCTTGAATATTGTAATCTCCACCATAGATGCTATATTAATCAATGGTATCTTTCAACCAGATTATATTAATATCCCTTATAATGATTATGTTTGGAAAAAATAATATTATTCACTGCTTTACTCCTTTGACCTATCCGTCTACTTTCATGGCTTGATGCTCCATCTGGTTCCTCACCTTTTCCAGCATTCTACCCCCTAACTCTTATCGGCATACAATCACTTCTCAAATGTTTTTCCTATTGACTTCCCATCTACTTTATGTTTCTGCCAACAGCATCCTAATCAAGGTCTGTGAAGTATGAGGTTAGCTAACTCACATCTCACATTGGTTTGATGTCACTAGGTGACCCCGCACATTCTGAATTTTGAAGATCCTTTTAAAATAATTTATTTTCATTTTGACAATACAAGATTGTCTAGGTTATGTTATGATGGCTACAAATTGCTCAGGTTCTCATTAACTTCCCAAATATTGTGTCATAATAGCACTTGGAAGCCATGCACAAGCATGCCATACACAACTTTCCTAAAGTACAAAGATAATTGATTTATTATCACTCTGGTAGGTACTTTAGTATACATGAGACAGGCCCAATCACCAATGTGGTTTCTTGATGGATCTAAATTTTACCAACTGGAACTTGCAACTTCTCAACCACCATTAGTCTATCAACTCCAGGACAGGCTATTCACACACCAAAATTGGCAAATGCAAAATTTGCAATCAAGATCAATAACTTAAATAACATAATTGGGAGTAATATCAATAAAACATGTAGAGTAACATCCACCTATTCAATACATAGCATAAAAAAAGCACAAAGAAGAACAGAGATGGTACATGATGTTCAAGGAGAAAGAAAAAATAAATTCAACATTACTGATAAAGACAAGGCTACAATTATCAGTTATGTAGTATCTGGTGGTTGTTTAACTTATAAATGCTATGGCTAATTGTAAAACAAATTTAAAAATTTGAGACAATTGTTATATAGCTGATAGCATATTTAGTTAAGGAAAAACAACAGGTAATCAATGGTGAAGTGAAAATTCCAATGGTGGCATCCATGGAAATTTTATTCTATTGCCCTAATTCCCAGTTAAGTGAAAGAGTAAATTAACCAAAAAATAAATAAAAAGACACTGCTCTTACAAAAAATTTCACCGCTGATTAAATTACTAATATACAGACTCGGGAAGATTGGAAATATTGTTATTGATGGTAATATTACCATGCATAAATACCCTCTAATATGAATTAGTCCAGAATGGATAGCTCTTTTAGGTTGAGATATTAATTTTCAAAAAAATCCCTTGAATAAGCAAACTTGAATCATGATTCAATTTGCTGCGAAGGCTTCTGCGGTAATTTTTTAAAGAAATATTAGTTTTAGGGTGGCTCCCACATTATTTTGGCAAGAATGATGATAGTTTAGCTAGCGTTCGAGTCAGCATCTTGAGACCTCGATATGAAAACCTTATTGTATTAAGGACCTGAAGATGCAAACTGGAATGCTGGCAAAACTCATTATTGACAAAACAATGCAGGGGCAACCAAAAAACCAAGATTTCATGATTCATTTTCCTGCATCTTCCTACTGTCATAGACTAAAAAATACTGGTATTCTTTAGTCTGTGATGGCTTATCCTGATGTTCAACAGTTCACTGGAATCTTCAGACACAAGATGCTGACTGGAATTCTGCCAAAACTCATCCATCTCAGGATGAACCACTGTGGTGGACACCCAAAAACACTCAAATCAAATTCAAATCACTTCGGAAGCCTTTGCACCAAATTTGAATCACAACGGATAAAACTGTAATCAAATCACAAAAAAGGTTTAGCCAATGAAAGAGGTAAGGAAACAAATACAGCAGTTGATTTTCCATTCAAAGTTCCTCCTAAAACTAAGTATCAAAGTAAAGCACCTTTGGTTCACAAGATTTTTAAATTGTTATAAATTCTTTATTGAAAAATATTTTGGTGCTATATTTCTATTATTCAAATATTGTATCCTTATGCATACTCTATTCAACAATAGCTTTTATAATCAACTTGTCCAGTTGTCCAATCAATCTGAACAGTTTGCTCTAAAATTTTATACACTGCACCTCTAACTACCTAGAGTTAAGTTGTTCTTTTGTAAGCATAGAATAGCACATTGGAACGTAGTGTGTTTCACGGAGTCAAGCTGGCCATTTGTTTAATTGTTGTTAATGTGAAGTAGAATTTTGGATAATTGATTGTTGGAAAGTTTTAGTTTGGTGTTGGTGTAAAGGGGAAGAGTGGGGATTGTTTTGAAGTAATAGCGGGGACTGTTGATTGCAAAGTGTGAAGAGTGAGAAGCGAGATAATAAAGATGTAAATTGCGAAAATGCACCTTGACTTTATTAAATCCCTGCCCTCCTCGACGGCACTATAGCGATAACCCTAACAACTGGT
>WURS02000011.1:5056428-5071014 GCA_011762765.2 Rhinocypha anisoptera | reverse complement strand
ATACAACCTGGAGCCACACAACTCCTCGGCATTTTGAACTGCTGTTGAAAAAGAAACGTTATAGTCACGATATATTAATTACATGTATAGTATGGCATTCATTAAATCAATATTTATATGTACTTACCGAAAAATGACACGCAGCTGAATAAAAATTGAACAACACTGCTGTATGTTGATATTTTAACGTACTTAACGGTAACACACGCGATAAATCACAATGTTAACCAGAATGAAAACAAGGGTGTAATGACTACTAGCGCCACTCAATGCCAACTACTTCCTGAGCCTCTTCGGGCTGCCACTTTTCACCCGGCGGTCACATAGGAAGTCGCCAGACCTGTATATACGGCCGTGCAGCAGCTCCTTTAAACATCTGCTATGCGAAATTCAAAGAATAGTATCGATAGCTATCGAATAATTTCACGATTTTTAACTAATACAACAGCGCGGTATAATCGTGCAAATGGGTTGAGCTGCGGAATAGAATTTTTATATTACGTAAAGTTCTTGGTCCTTGTGTGAATTTATTATTTACAGAAGCGCCAGAAACCCTTCAAATGGAAGAATAATAATTATGCCTTTATCTCCTCGTCTCAGGGATATTGTTTTTGCAGCAACTGGAATTAGAAGGAGAAGAAAGCAATAACATGACAACATCAAGGTAGGTGAACGCATGTGGCTATGAAGTGTCAGAAAAACATGATAATGACGAGTTTAGGAGGTTTAGACTGTGGTCAAAAAGATTGCTTCATATCATCAAATAAACATTGGCTTTTTTTGTTCAAATACTGCTGGATGAAGTAATTAACTTACTTTGGCGAATATTCATTCATTTAAAGAGTGAAGCATGTTAATTTAATTGGTATTATTCCATTTAATTTTATAATTTATTTTTTACTTGATTTTAGCATTCTGAGGAGTTGGATTACGGTAACTCCTCAAGAAATAAGGGTAGCATTCATTTGGCAGCTTTCCTTTGTTTCCTCCATTCATAAACCCGTTCTCTCCTAATAATTTCTATAAACTTCCCCTTTATATTCTCGTAGTCTTCTCGCTTCCACCGGGTGAAAAACTCGGGAAGGCAACTTGCAAAGTCGAAACCTAGGTCGTACATGATAAAAAATTTCTTGTAGAAAAACAAAGTGTTTTCATCTTCATCATGAAAGTATTTTACCTAGTTCCAGAGAACCACTTCGTACGAAAGATGTTCTCTGGAGTGAGGACAAAAATATCGTCAATTAAAGATAACAAATGTGGTGGAACACCGGAAGCACCACATTATAGAACACCATAGAAGCTTACTTCATAACTTCGTCACATTTTACCACACTATTATATCCTTTAGCACAATCAAAACTTCTATTAGATCGTGACTAATGTTAATATTGTTATCACTGGATGCACCCGAAACATTTATTTTAGTTTATCCAACAATAAGAATTAATTACAGGAGAAACCTTTAAAATACTTGTGTATATAGCATTACAAGTCACAACATAAACTGACCCTTGCATTTATATACTTCTTACAATGAGGTGACCAAGTAGTTGATCCATATTCTAATCGACTCCTCACAAGAGCAGTATATAGTACAACCAGGGAATTAGTAGATGAGAAACATCTAGTAGATCTTAACACATGCCCTAATACCCTCATTAAGGATGATACCTATGACTCAATATGCTTATTAAAAGTAAGTGTGCTGGTGAAAGTCACTCCAAGATCCTTATGGGACAACACTCTTTGTAATTCAGTGGCATACATTTTATAACAAAAACTCTTCAGTTTTATCTTCCTTGATAATGACTACATTTTTTAACATTAAATGGTAGCTTATTTAGCATTGACCAGTTCAATAGCTCATCCAAATCATCTTGTAACAATGCACAATCCTCTAACCCCCTGATCTCCCGATAAATTTTAACAACATCCGCAAACATCAAGATCTTAGAGTGTGTCACCCTGACAGGTAAATCATTTATATATATCAAAAGTAATAAAGGACCCAAGTTGGAGCCTTGGGGCACTCCAGATGAAATATTGTACTTAGTCGAATTATAATTCTTGAATACAACATACTGTTGTCTGTTATTGAGGTAGGGTCTAATGAGTTCTACCACACTTGGTGACATGTCAACCGTCCTAAGTTTTGATATCAATATTTTATGATCTACAGTGTCAAAAGCTTTAGTGAAACATGTATATACCACATCTACTTGACTTCCCTCATCAAGTGTATTATATGCAAAATTACACAGGTTCGATACTGTAGATCTCCCTTTAGTAAACCCATGTTGAAAGTCAGAAATTCTTTTTTAAAGCCAGAATACAAATACCGATATATAATATACTCAAACACTTTAGAGAAAGCTGACACGATTGAAATTGGTCTATAATTGCTAACTACTCTCTTATCACCTTTTTTAAAGACAGGACAAACCTTAGCAGTTTTCCAGATCTTTGGAAATATACCCATAGCTAAACATAAATTAAATATATAACACAATGGTCCAGCAAAGATATCCTTACAAGCTTTTACCATGTAGGCTGGAATCATGTCCTCACCTACGGATTTTTTTTGGCTTTAACCTTTTAATTGCAGATAACACTTATTGTTTCTTAAAGAATGACATTTCACCATAATTATTAATCTTTTCTTCATCATCAACTGTTACTATTCTTGTATCATTAAATGTGTATGTAGCTGCAAAGTGTTTAGCAAATATATTAGCAACATGGGGAACATTATTCTTTCAATTGGACTATGGGAATTTGAGAATGAATATTGCATTGAAAACAGAAAGTATATGTATGACAGTTTAAAGTTTAAATGTATGACAGATTTTCATAATAAATCTAAATATATGTATACACTAGAGGAAGTGGCTACAAAAGTGTGCTAAATCGTTACACAGCCTGTATGGCTGGCCACACGGACTGTGTAGCATCTTCCTCTAGGGTGTACATTCATAAGCATAAATGGCAAACATTTTTATTCCATCTTTGCATATGAATGGTAAACATCCGAACTGGACGCGAAAAGTTCCCCAGAACTGGACGGAAGACCTTTAAAGGTCTTTCGTATTAATTGACATCATGAATAATAATTTAATCTTGAAAGTCAATCAAAAAATGGTAGGTAGAGGATTTGTGACTTGTCATACACCATACAGATTAAAAATATGAAATGCAAAGAAAAAATGTCGCATGTAGAGATTGCCAAAGATTTCAGTTCGTATACATGAAATTATCCTTGAGGTAGTGGCTGCACAATGGTTTGCCAAATGGCTGCACAGCGTGTGGCTGGTCACACGGACCATTTGGTGTACCTTATATAGCCTCTTCCTCTTGGGTATAGGTTCACTCTTTCCACGTTATCACCTAAGAGTGCCTTGGGAGTGTAAAAACAGTTCATTAACAGTTTTTGTTCTTGAATATGTTATATTTAACATCTTTTTAACCCGGAAGAGAGTTGAGTATTTTCCATCACATCGCCAAAAGTACTTTTGAAGTACCTATAATATTCTTCACCTGCAATGTAGGACATGAATTGAGGTTCTGCATTTAGTAACTATAATTACTAAATGGAGACCTCAACCAACTCCACCTCTACTCTAGGTGGTGTTGCCTCAACTCACGTCCTACATTGCAGGTGAAGAATGTAATAGAGTTGGTTAAAGTACTCTTCTATATTTAGAAGTGTACTTTAACCAACTCCATGTTTACGCACGATTTAAATATTTGCTAAGTTTTTATTTTTCCCTATAAGAATTCTTTTAGAAATAACATTAAATAAGTAATCCGCATAGACGTGGGCGGGTAAGATTTTTATCTGACCTAAAATTTCTCATATATTAACAAAGAACAGACACCGTGCGCAGCAGGTGGTACTCGCTGATCGTAGATATTGTCGAGGAAGAGGATTCATTCTTTTTTATTTTTCACTAAAACTCACTCAAATATAGGCATGTGGATATAAATATCAGGAAAGTGAGATTAGAGGTATCATTTATAGTCTCTACGGGTGTTTTCCTACTGCTGTTCAAGGCAAACGCTTCCCGTTACCAATAGGTAGCAGTGACGATGGTAAAAATGATTGCATAGAACACTGGAAGTGAAGAATGTTATCTGCATTTAAATTTGGAAAGCAAAACGACCAAAATCTTATCTGGTTATTTGTACTATCAACCTCTGAAAATTATATAAATTTTGGTAAAAATTTGACGTCCCTTCAACATAACCTAAAAGTTGCTAATTCACAAAATAGATTGACTTCGGTTCATGGTTTCCTTAAAAAAAATTTTAGTGAATATGGAAGTCCATAAAATAGTTCGAAGAAATAATATCTGAATCTTCATAATATTACGAAGAAACAGTTTCAAGGACCTCAAGAGCTTCCCTCTTGAGGAAATTATGTAAATACTGCATTTCCCTATGATTCTATATGGCTTAATGGTCATTCAACCTATTCTATTATCGTCCCAAATGTGAACTGGAAAAAAATAAAACGAGACGTTGGCTTAAAATAGACGCCATTGGGAAAAGAAAATCAGGGAGCCCTTCGTGAATCTAAAATTTTCATTTCTGCAGGTCAACAGCTGATGACGTATGTTTTGACTTAAGAAATAAAGGTTGACTCTAACTACTATATTGCGCTTCAGTGTCGGTTATCCTAACATTCCGCTCTTATCATGCCTTATAGCTATATACGTCATAAAACTTATTAGTATCAGTATATTGGAGGGGAAAGGGGCAAGTGAATCCACGCAAAAGAGAACCGGGGAAGATATTGCGGTAGAGTATGTGATGACACTGGGTTTTAAAATAAAAGTGTGACAATTAATTCACTATTATCTTCTTGTTTACCTGAATAGTCTTAATTCGCTTAGCAATCAAATGAATACCATGCTACCCAGAGCCAACGTTTACTGCGAGCCTTGAAATAAAGCCATCCTTGTACCTGCCCCGGGGAAACGACTTATTCCATCAAGGCTCGGGAATTTTCCGAAACTGTTGTCCAAAGCCTTGAGATCAAGGAAAAGCTCTCTAAACTATTCAATTTCACCGACTCAAGTTTTTACGAGCGCACAATGAAGAAGAAACTCCAATTTTTCTCGATGTAGACCTAGAAATTAAAAAAATATGAATGAAGAATTAGACATTTCAAAATAAAATTGGTTGCTAAAACACAAGGTCTATATTTCGTTCTCTCCGGACAACAATAGATACAGAAAGACCGACAACAGCAATGCGATGTACGCTTAAATTTAGTATGATGAAATCCCTCTAAGTACGTTAAAGCTGATACAGTTTATGAAATCAAGCTAATGGACAAAAGATATTTCCATAATAAATTATTCACGTTGCAAGGAAGGAGGCTAGTTAATGTACCTCTCGTAGAAGGAGGAAACAAGTTAACCAATTTTGTACATTGGGGAAGTTGGTCTACATTATGAATCAGCTTGAAATGATGAAACCAATTTATTTCGAATCTTTACAACATTTCTTAAGTATTTGATTGAAAATAATAGTCTACGTTTTCGGTAAAAGCGTACCGACCGTTAGTTTGAGTTATTCTTCGCCTGAAAAATATTTACACTAGGGCAAAGCTCTAGTTATTTGGCCATGAGAGTAATTACTCCTAATTATGAGAGAATGAGGAAATTTAAATTGATTAAAATTGGACATCATGCCTATGCTAAATTTAAAATTACTTCTCAACTATGACAATACTATAATCGAATAATTAAGATTCAACTTTCAGAATAGTTTATAGGCTTAAACTTCTTTACTGCTCAACCTGCTCAAAGTGATCTAACGTCCAATGATAGTACACGAAAAAAAAATCATTACCACATCGACGGAATAGTGACCTTCTCCTGTATGTTATTGTGTGAAGATATTAATAGAGATATTATTTTAAGAATTTCTTGTAATATTTCATAAATTGGAGAAAATATTAATTTTTGTGCATTATATTTTTGTAAAAAGTTTACCTCACTGAAAAACGTTAAAATTTGTTATGTTTGCTGCAACTCGCTACAGCCAATAAAAATGCCCTTCACTCGTCCACCTGATCAGTGCATGATCGGACGCCATATCCTGTTGCCAACTGGCCATGCTTCTGTTCTGCTGAATATTTTTAGCATAAGTAGACCATCGAAATCCGCAGGGAGTCTTTGTCCCTCCATTCCTAGAAGTTTGTGATTTGCTGTGTATTGTTGAAGTGTAGATTTACTTATTTCTGGTGGTACAAGGAGGAATGCGAATGGACTGTCCTCGAGATTGTGTGAATCTCCGATTCAGAATCAGCCAACTCCATCAAACTTGGAAGTGGCTGCACCAGACTATAACTGTTCATGATTTCTTGGTGTCTTTATCTTCATCTCAGAAAAACAACATTTAATTATTTGCTTTTTGTCCCAACGTCTATATATTTTTAGTCTAACCTGTAGAAATACTATCTTTGGAACTTTTCGAGTAATTCACTTCTGGTGTGACTCCAATTACTTGCCAATAAAAAATCATATTTTATTATTACCATAAAATATTGTTTTACGTTACAATTTTGATTAAAAATGGCACAAACTCTAATTAAAGGTGCTTTGTGCAGAATTGGCAAACCTGCATTTACTAAATCATTAAATAATGACTTTAAGCCAATTATTGCTTTATCTTGTCAACATTTTTCGTCTGTTAGGGACAAAGACTCCAATATTGTAAAATCCGTTTTCATATCTCAATCAAGTGACATTTTCACGAATTTGGGTAAGTCTTAATTTCCAAGTTTATCGACTCTATTCAATGTTGTCGTCATTTATCACTATTTACTTATTCCTAACAGCTCTTGAAGATTGGATTTACCGTCACTTTGATTTCTCGAGCCATCATGTATTGCTATTGTGGCGTAATTCTCCATGTGTGGTAATTGGGCGACATCAAAATCCTTGGGCAGAAGCTAATGTCTCCAGACTTTCAGAAGCTGGGATTCCAATTGCCCGTCGCAATTCCGGGGGAGGTACTGTGTATCATGATGGTGGTAACTTAAATCTAACATTTTTTACCCCCCGGGGACGGTACAACCGACGTTCGAACCTGGAACTTATCTGTCGTGCACTCAACTCAGAATTTGGAATAAGAACAACAGTTTCTCCAAGGGAAGACATTCTTTTGGAAGGAGATTACAAAGTATCCTTTTTAAGTAATATTCTTTCCTCAAGCTTGGAAACCTATCATGATTGACTGGCTGGTTCGATTATTCTTTGTGTGATAATTAAAGTAGACCACACAGTATGGCTACCTCCCATTGAAAGACTACATCAATAGGGCTGTTTAGTCGATTGAAATTTTATTTATTTAGCTTAGATACATCTGTATAATTTGAAATTAACCTTAAAGATTAGTATTTCATATATTGGCAGATTGGGATGTCTTATTTATTAAATGTTTTCAGCAATTTTTCAAAATCCTCTCGAAAATATCAAATGCTTATTCTTTACAATGGAAATATTTTATTTAGAAGTATGATGTATATGTAATATTAAGATATTCCTTACATTTCAATACAAAGGAACTAATTTCTTTTCTGTTTACCAGGGCTTGGTAACCAAGAAAAATTCCAGTTATTAGTTAACCATCCAAAACTATGGTTACCTGTGGTTTCCATTGCCAGTAACCCATTCATTTTCCCTTCCAAGCCCCCCCCTCCCCCCCAGGGTTGGACATCAACGTTGTAGTTCCTCTTCTGTGCTGCATCACAGACGAAATACTGTATGTGCAGATTGTTTGGGAACACAGAACCATTCCAGTTTGTTTTCACTTGAATTTTCAAAATCTGATTTTACTCTCTTTTGAAATATGTTTACATTCTTTTCCCTGTGATATAAATCTTGAGAAGTGATTTGAATCTAATCTCCATTAAACTGATCTTCAGCTGATTCCCGATACTTTTATTTTGATACTGACCTGGAAGTCAATTGAAACTGAATTTCTTTAGAAGACTATGATAGTATATATTTACTGTTCCCCAATACTAAATGCTTCCGATTAAATGAGGTCAAACGATCCGATTCCAATGTCTTATGATGAAAAAAGATCATATTATCTTATATTAAATAATTGATTATGTTGACATGATATTTTGTTTGATTTGATTGTCATTTTATACCATTAATCAATAATGGAAAGGTTTTTTTGATCTCTTACCTACACCCTCAGATCCTGAGCTCTTCTGCACTCTACTGTGGCTCACTGAAATGCTCACAAAGTACAAAATCCTACTGTTAATGGCAGAAGTATGGGTATCAATGGTATCAGATATGAAGCGCATGATAAGAAATAGCATGTTTTGCAATCTTTCTGCTCACAAATGAACTTTTGGAAATAGCAAAAAATTAAAAAAATCGACAGCAAGCAAAAATTATTTTCAGAAATTAGGTTACCAGGTAACTGGTTATCTGTAGTTTCTGGTTACCAATTATTTTTTCGGTTACCAAGTAACTGGGTACTAGGTAACAATCCAAAATTACTGTTACCGTTAATCATAACCAGTTACCAAGCCCTGCTGTTCACTTATCATTTTCACCTAAGTTTTCCCTGAACTGGTATTGACAGGAATCTACTCAAAATTTGTTAACTCTACTTTAATTTGAAGCCGTCCTTTTTCAACTTGTTCTTTTCGATTAGGACTTTAACTATAAACTTTTTTCAGGCAATTTTTTGTAAGTTGTAATTTTAATTTATCCAATTTTTCAGTGTCACATGAAGTTCAAAAACCTAATTTCTTGCAATTTATGTTATTTGTAAATTTCAAAATGAAGAGGCGATTCACAACAAAAATTTACTTTATTGTTTATTACCTAATCTACTTTATTGAGCTTGTATATTTATTTGCAAAAAACAAATCAGTGTCAACTTCAATTATTATTATTAATAATCATTAACCAGATATACGTCGGAATAGATTTCGTCATAATGTGAAAAGTATCACTCGGTACAATGGTACAAATACAAATTATAGAAAAATACAATACAATAAAAATATAATACAAATAGTAGAAAGAAGGAAAAGAAAAAAGAATACAAATGTGATATACACCTCTGAGAAAATAGTATCTTGTCAATTCAACAGGACTTCAAATTTCTGACACATGTATTCTTCCAATGAATAAAAAGGTTTTAATCTTAGCCATTTCTTGACCATAGTTTTGAAATCCTTAAAAATTTTTGTCTTTATTTCCTTTTTAGAAGAATATTAAATACTTTTAAGGTTGTTACGATGAAGTTGTTTATGGTCTTTGTTAACCTGCAGAGACCATAGTAGTGCCAATGTCAACAGAACTATAATATCATCATGGCAGATCCAGGTATGTTACACCGCAGTGGCTTAATTCTAGATATTAAACGTGTGGATCAGTTGTTACTCGTAAATCAGATTAGAAATTAAACCTATAGCTTCTGAAAAATTAGACAATCTCATATAAAAGTTATGTAATGTCCCTTGGCATTATCCTTGAGCAAAAGATAATTTTAATATATTTTTTACTTTTAACCAATGCACAAAAACAATTGTGCAATATTTCACATAAGATTACTCAGGCAGACCGAGAAATTGGTTTTCTACTAACCTTGAAAAGCTTAAATAAGAGGTATCAGTACTTCACCAAACCTATAAGTCTAGAATCTCAGCAATCCATATTAGATTACTTTTCGTGATGACTGATAAATATAGGAAGGCAATTAAAAAAG
This sequence comes from Rhinocypha anisoptera, assembly GCA_011762765.2. Lineage (NCBI taxonomy): Eukaryota > Metazoa > Arthropoda > Insecta > Odonata > Chlorocyphidae > Rhinocypha > Rhinocypha anisoptera. Next base: position 5,061,264 of record WURS02000011.1, on the reverse strand, counting down.
ATAATCTGAGAAAAATACTGTTACTCAAACGGAGTAGTTGTAGCCCTACTCCTTGGAAACCTCAACAAAGGGATTGTCTTGGATTACAACCCTTGCACGCCTGATAAAAAATAATGGACGTAACCAGAGAGAGAATAATTAAGGTCTTCTGATAATTCGGTAGCAAGGTAAATATTTTAGAATGAAGAATACTGAAACAAATAAAAAAATACTTTATTAATAAAAATTCACTAGTGTAAATTGCATTTAAACAGGTTTTTAAATCGCGTTTAAAAAAAAAAGCTTATTATGACTTCAAAACTGCTTTCAAATTAAGACTGAAACTCCCTCGTGGCGAAGCAACCAAGCCTTTACTTTATTTTTCTTTCCAAAGGCGTATTTACCCAGCCTGCCACTGCTGGGCAAAACTCTGTGACAGGGAATAATAATTTGAAAAGGATTTGCCCCCATTGCTGATCCAGCAGCTCGTACAGCTCCTACATAATGAATGTGAGACACTGATTTTTCCAACAAGAAATAATTGTTTCGCAAGAATATTATACTCACCCGGATTGCTCGCCATTTCAGCCAATTGTTTGTATGAAATCGTTTTACCAGGTCCAACATTCTCTGCCAGCATAACCCATACGCGGCTTTGAAATGTATCTGTTCATAATATTAGGGAGAGTACATCAAATTAAGAGATGTTACACTTTCATTAACGTAGATATTGAAAAATACAATACCTGTAATTAGACGAGGACACAATTTCGGTATTTTCTGTTTTGAGACCAATCTTGGATCAGTGAAATACATCGACAGCCAATTGACACATTCATTTATGATAGGATATGTTACTTCCAAATCCTTAGGATCCATATCATGCTTTACACTTGGACATTTCCTATAAGTATGATTTATGAAATTACAGGTATAAGGTAATTTTAAAATAATTAATAAAGGTCACTGAATATCTTAAAACAAATAAAAGGGTGGAGGCCTCAACGTGTTAAATTTCCTGGAACAGTAAGTTCAATAATTCAACCCATATTCGTTAATATTTAAACAAGAGCAAGAAAATTGCTAATAATTTGCGTCCTCACCCTGCAATGTTGTCGAAATTGGAATCTTCTATTGAATCGCTTTGAGATGTCATATGAAGTCCAAGTGAACACGACTTAATGACCATACTCCCAATCGGAGAGCATATGTAAAAGGAATTTAACACGCAACTTTGCTGTTTCGGCATTATTCACCAATTATTTGTTTAAAAAGTTCTGGCCATAACAGCGTCTCTTCTCATTCTATTTTGAATATACTTTACTAGTCAATAGATGGAGGTGTACCCGCGGCAAAAATTGCAAGGAATGACAAGGGCAATCAAACGCCATCTCCATATATGAAAGTGAAACTTTTTAAAAAAGCCGCGAGCAGCCTAGTTGCGTCGGAGCGTTTTAAGATACCGTAATTGCTGCGTCACAGGTAAATGATAGTATCATATTTAGGAGTTATTTATTATAAGGATTCGGTAAGAATAAAATGTATGAAAGAAAAACTTCCTTAAATGGACCTATCCGTAAGTAAGTTTGCTTGCTCTCAATCAGATAAATTCGCCAGATACATTGCGTCAAGATATCTCAAAGGTTTAAATAGCGTGGAGATGAAAGTTTTTCCTAAACAAATTTTGAGATATATACTCGATAGACTCAGGAAGCTATGAAGGCTTTAGAATTCCAACTTGTCTCTGAAGAATGCTGAAATTCATCATCGAAATGAAATTATATTTCATGTTAAAAAGTACAATGTAACACGATATAGTGGACGTGAATCCGACTAAATGAACTAAAATGTAAAACCATGGAAGAAGATGGTAAAACTGCTAAAACATCTCATGGAAGATCATAAAAATATAAGAATGAAGCTTATAAGATATAATAATAGGCACCTCATCTATTTCCACAACACTAATACAAAAAATACGAAACCTTTGGTGTGATCAAATAAAGTAATATATAATAATTTGCCTAATTGTTATTTATAAACACTGCAGGTCGCATGTCTTTCTGATTAACACAAAATACGCGAATCTACATGTAATTCTTCGCATTTTTGCCAGTCTCAAGTGATTTTATAAATTCTTGTAAAGTCACCTTAAATTGCATAAAAGTAGCAATTTGCTACTTGGGGGTAATTACTACACTGGCTACATCCCCTGCTAGACCACAGTCAAAACTAGTTAGCAATAGTTTAGACTGTGGCTAGACCGAAGCCACAATGAGTTTAGACTTTACCGAAGCTGAGTAATTTTGTGGCTACAAGTTCTTCCCGAGGAACTGAAGGCAGCACAGTCAGAAGATGGCACTCCGGTCCTAATGTGTGAACTTTCATATGTAAAAGGTCCAAGTACTAGGTGACCTATACTTTCCTATCAAACTTAGATTACAGCTGAACGCTGTGTTTATCATAAAATAATCGAAAGAATTGGTTTGTTTCAAAGAACTTGGCTGAAAATGGACTTTCCGCTAACTAAAATAAATATTTAAGTATTTGTATTAAGGAAACGGTAATATTCTAATAACTAACTCGTGTGTTTCTAATAACTTTAAAAAAATTAGGTAAAAAATTATATTATGTAATTAATCTATTCCAATGGCAACAAATAATCCTCTTATTTCAAATATTGTTGAGGGAATTGGATATACTTCAAATGTGGGCGGCATTTGAAAAACATGAGACGAAAACATTCCGTTTACTGCGGAAGTGCGGACATCTATTGAATGGAATGATAAGATTGAAAATTCCAGCAGAAGGTCGGATGAAAACGTTCTGCTATAAGCCAAAATGGCAAACAATAAGAAAATTGATGAGGGATTAGAGCATATACGTGCGGCAGAGAAAAGGTAATTGGATTAATTCCATTGAGCTATTTGATGCTGTAATTTTTTTTTCAAAGGAAGTGAAGGAGCCTTGTATGTGAATCTACTGGGGATATGACGAACCTATGGTGTACTGTCATTTTTTGTTTCAGATTTTGGTTGTTTAATATTTCTGTCAGATACATTTTACGCTGACACCTTTATGTATTTAAAAATTTTCATTATAGAATTTGTCTTTGCGTTTTCAGCTTAAAGACGTCTTTGCTAAAATGGAGGCCCGATTATGAGATAGCTTCCGATGAATTCAGTAAAGCTGGTGAGTATTAATGAAGTTCTCGAAGTGTTTTACACTACTGTTTAATTATTTAGATACACAAACGTGCAACTTATATTTAGAAATAAGTTTTTGGTTAAAATAAAACGAGTTCCTTATTTTGCTAGCTACGTGCTTCAAGAATGCAAAATCCTTCGAGCAATGTAAGGAGTGTCTTCTCAGAGCAGCAGACTGTCATAAGCAAAATAAATCGTATCCTTTTACAATTTCATGTTGGTTATGTCAATTAGTGTCGTATAATGTATACGCACAAGGAACATATGCGTTATTTCCTTAATTATTTTGTAGATGGTTCCACGCCGCAAAGTGAGTATTCATCTTGTTCTCAGGAGCCTCCCAGTATTACAGTTGATATCCAACATTTTACAATTGATTTATTTCTTCAGTGGTGCCTATTTTGAATATCTATAGAAATATTTCACCCTTCATTCTCGCAGAGTTATGTAACGATGCATGCACGATATGGAGTTTTGTTTGAATTTTGCCCTTAGTATAGGAAGATATTATTGGAGTTTCCTATTATTCTCTTGCAAAATTGACTTAGTTTTACGGTAATATATAATTTTTTTTTCAAAGATGTATGGAACAGGCCGTATTGGCTTGCAAAGATTTAGGAGACCTACGAGATGTACAGTCTCTCGCTCAGCGTGCAGCTTATTTATTTCAACAACATGGATCACCAGAATCAGCTGCTAGTGTTTTAGACAAGGCTGGAAAATTGTTGGAGGCACAGTACGCGGATCAAGCCCTGCGGCTTTATCAGCAAGCTGCTGACGTCGTAATGGTAATTATCGTATAATATCTGTTGATTTAATAGAGTTAGATTCTTTCAGAAATTAACATTATTTCCTTTAGTGGAACCTCATCAAAATTTTTATCATGCGGAAACCTCAACGCGCGAAGAAAATAATTTCTAAGTTTATTACAGCTTTGTATGAAAAATACATCATTGAAGTTAGGGTGCCATTATTAGGGCCTTTATTCATTGAATTACTCGTACACAATCCAAATTTTAATAAGTTTTGATATCTCGAGGGCTCATGGTAAACTACGCATATGCACTATACAGGATATATTTTTCGTTTTTAATAAGTTGGCATTTAGACTTTTGAGTTTCTTCATTCGTGTTCAAGTACGTATCAGCCTTGACTGGAAGGTGGACATGTTAAATATAGTAATAATATAAGGACCGTAGATTTCCTAATCGTTTGAGAAATTCCCTAATTACCTCTGACGATGGGTGTAAGTGATACTGTGGAGATTTCTGTACCATCTCTCTTGAATTACAAATTAAATCTTAAGCATACACAATTATTTTAGAATGAAGTTTTAATGTAGCAATAAATTCTTCTGCATATGTGGTCATATTGTTTTCAATTCAACTTTTGGTTATCACATTAATGCACAGACAGCATTTTATATGTATTAGTATATCAAGTTAATATGTTTGAGTTAGATAAAAACTGTATATTGATTTCATCTACAAAGCTATTTAAATAAAGGAAAGTAAATACAAAAAGGTATACTGTTTGAAAAGAACATGGAGGTACGGAATACTATGTGAGATAACGGAAATAGTTTCCGGCGTGACTTCGTGGAACTGCTTCATGATTGAATGAGACACAAACTTTGAAATTCCACATAAAA
>WURS02000011.1:4982816-5009888 GCA_011762765.2 Rhinocypha anisoptera | reverse complement strand
GGGGCGGGAGGGTTCTCGGGGGAGAGAGCTTTTGAGAGGCTGGCTAGGTGCGTTGGTACGAGAGGGGAGGCGAGGAGGGAAGGCCCCGCGGGGTTGTCCGTGGCCTGCTTCATTTGTCCCCTTCCGATAAGGCGACGACGGGATCGCTGCGAAACGGGAGGGGGAGGATGGGCCCCCACTCCTGAATTCCTTCGACGGCCGCATTCTGCTGCAACTGCAGGCGGCTGCATGGGGGGGGGGATGCGGTCTTCGGTGACAGCGAGTCGATTCGCTGACGCCCACGACGATGACCACCGAGTAGAGTCCACACGTTTGACCCATCACACCTCTGTCCGTCGCTCCGCATCTTTCTCCTCCGCATCCGCGTTCACTTCGGCCGGAGCCGGAGAACACGCACGCCGGAGGGGGGGGGGGAGACGGAAGAAGTTGTCTCTCGTCGCCGTCAGCCGCGATTCGATGCAACCGGATCTCTCACATTCATTCGCCGTCCTCCTCGACGACGACGGATTCGACCATCCTCGAGGGACACAGGGCAGGGCTGGTGTTGTTGCGTCTATGCCGTGGTGGTGTCGGAGCGGAAGTATAAAAACACGCAGGGCGGCGTTGTGCCGGCATGTGAGCGTTGATTTGGCGTAATGGCTGCACCTGATGATGTCACTTAGTTAACGAAACCGATTGTAAATTAAGAAAGTTTTTATGTGTAAAAGGCAACATGTTTTATTCAACGTTTAAATATGAGTTTCCTCAAAGTAGGGCCAAAAACGGTGTATGGTTTTTAATGGCTACAGTCCGACAGGATGGGTTAAACGATTGGAAGATTATTAACACTGCTAGTATAGTTCCATTAGCTGTGATATTTTGTGTACAAACAAGATTAAAATGACTCACTAAAACCGAAACGATGTCGCCGTTGAGCAAATTTGTTATTTTACAGATATTGTAAATTTCCAATACTGTATAGTTTTTTGGTTAGACTATTACAATTTAAAAGTGGTTTTACAGCAAGGAATGAAATTTTATTATGCCTAACTTCGACAAAGGATAATACATAGGTGCATTTAGGTACACTGAAGTCAGGAGATCCCTCTGTACAATGGAATCAGGAGTCAATAATTTTTAATAATAAATTTTTAATAAAAATGCAGTTAAGATATTCAAAAACGAAATAAATAATTTGAGATAAACTTTTCAATTAATTACTGGTGCATCTCATTTCAGTAAAAAAGTTTTGACAACCTCGTAACTCCCTTTTAATCTTATTTCCACTAACATTTCATTTCTTCCTAAGTTTTCCTATAATTTTTTTAAATAAAATGAAACGAAATTCTTTATACAGAAATTTCGGGACGCAAATTTTAATTAAATGAAGTTTTATTCCGCATGCCCCATCGAAGATCGAGTTCTTCTAGATTGCCAAATGGTCTTTTATGGTTATTCACACTCGGTCTTCATTGGTCACTCACACTCGGTCGCTTAACTGGGCTGTTGATACTTTCAAGCCTGGGATTTAAGAAATTCTGCCTTGCTCAAGAATCGGGACTGAGAATGAATCTTTATAATCTATGTGGTAGGTATCTAGTTTCAACTATTAGTTGAAACATATTTTTGGAGGCTCATCTCAGCTTCAACTTCCTTCTATTCTTCCATTCTCATTCCTGTGCGCTATTTCTCCCAGCCTAAGGAGCCTGATATTAGTGCTGACCAGACCTGAAACAATATCTTGAACATGAATCTTTACGTCAACAGCAACTTCTCTCACCCATCCCCTACACTCAAAAACTAGTCTTCGGTCCGTCACATCAAACTTCTCAATTTGGGAATCTCTTTCTATCGTAAGAAGAAACTTAGCCCCATTCCTTGACAACTTCTCCATTTCTTGAAAGACTTTTCTTCGCTGGGATCCCCCCGATTCCCCTGCCCCCTGTGCTCTCTCACCGGAAACAAGACACACAGCCTCGCAGCTCCCCCCCCCCTCCCCCACATCTACAAAAATGAGACGACTTCCCAACAGTCTCTCCTTCTGTCATTCCTTTTTTTCTACTTGACTACTTTTCCATCGAATTTCCGAAGTCCCTTTACACCGTCGCTTCCAATACCCTTGTGTCGCAGGGGTTTTTTGATGGATCGGATAGCAGAGGCAGGCGACCAATAAATCTTAAGGGAGACCAAGAAACAAAGGTTAAATTAATACCGTGGATACTTACTGCATAGTTTCCTTTCCTACTATTGGCATAAAAAATGGGGCAATATGGAGTAAACCTCCGATGAAATATTAATAGGATATATCTGTAACTGTGTAGTATATAGCCAATATTTCCAACCTGTTTCGTCAAAATTTCGTCAAAAGTTACCTTTTCTTATAGAGACTAAGAGAATTTAGAATATATATCTACCATTTTTTGATTGAGAGGAATACGAATTGAATGAGTTTAAATTGTGGAACAAAGGAATAATTAATTTGTGTACCAATTTATGTCATCTGAATTTAATTTCGTATTATTTTCACTGTTAATTAACCATACGGATTCATTTCCCTAAAGCTGAAAAGATTTTCTGAAGTTGATTTCCCTTCATACCCCGGTTGAGGTAATCCTTTACTAACTCTAGGCCCACATGTTTCTACAAATTATTGCCATTGCGGTATTAATACCTTGTCCCCTTAAGATATTTTATCGTATTTTTTTTCGTCATGAGCTTTTCCCCATTACAATGGATTTGTTTTTGGTTATCCAGTTTTGGCACATATTTTTACGGACTCATGCCCCTGCTGACATCAACCGTTCAGGAAAATTAGTACCTAGTACAAGCAGTAGTAGTAGTATTTTTGTTTATAGGGTGTATCGACGGCTATGGCCAATGCGCATCTCTTCATATCATAGAAAAAGTCCATCTGGACAAACACAACACTCATGACATGGGCGGGACTCGAAGCCACGACCAAGAATGGGATAGCCGGGTGGCTTCTGTAACATTAGTTTGAGACAAATACAACATCCAGGATTCGAACCTGCGACCTTTGGGCCAGCCGGCTACCCACTCGTCTAACCCGGTCGGAAGTTAAAATGACGTAATTATTCCTGATTAACTCCCAAAAGCCGGGATTCCTTCTGTATTTTTATTATTATTACGCGTTGGGAACACTAAGGGACAACGCGAAGAATTTATTTGTTGTGAGATTCTTTTAGCATCCATAACTATTTCGACCCTTGGCTAGATAGCGTGTCTGCCCAGCCACTCTGGCTGTGTAGTCATTTGGCACACTTGCTGAGTCACTTTTTCTGGGGATAATTTTGCTGTGCGCCTTTTTTCTTTCTCTCTTCAGACTGCTGTTGTTCCCCAGTCTCCACTTGCCTAACTCCTCCTGCTTATTTCCCACCTGTCCACTTTCTGTCTAAACTTGTTTCTGTTTTCAATTTCTCCTTCTACTTACTTCCGCACTTGTTTTATTTTTTCAGTGTATTGAACAATCCGTTTTGTCAGTCGTCCCACCGTTAAAGTCATTTGATATATCCGCCAATTTTCAATCTCCTTTTTTTCATATCATGAAGTGTTTGACACTTGTTCAGTCTCCTGTCTTCTTCACCTTATTTTTGTCGTTTGCACTCTTTGGCATCAGATTTTTTGGGATTATTTTCCTTTCCAATCGTTTTATGTTTTCCATATATCTTTCTTCATATTCATGGTTAGTTTTTCTTTAGCGTAGAGGTACTCTGGTTTTTTACACCGTAATTGCAGCCTTACGTTTGAGTTTCTCGACTTGGTATTTTTTTAATATAAGCTTCCTGTTTACTAAAAAGCCTTCTTCATTTTTTTACCATCTTTATTCAATAGCTTATCGTTTCACCCCGTATCGTTTTCCCCAGCTATTTGAATGGGTGTACTCTCTTGATTTTTCCATGCCTGGGAGGCCTGTTAGAGGTTGTGCATTCATCTATTTTTTTCAACATGGCTACCAACAAGCAAAATTAGGTGCGCTATGTAACTCTTGCTTAAATAGCATTTTCCCCAGATTTTTTTACTCACTTTATACGTTCCTAATTACCTCTTAATGAATTTGAAGTTATTTCGATGACTTGTTCTATACATAAATTACCATGTCCTGGAACTAATAAAAATTATTATTATTATTACTGCTAACGCTTCGATTGCTTGGCTATGCAACCATCGTAATACTGACGGCCCAGTCTCTTGTTCTTATGGGGAAGCCAGCAAACGGGAATATGGAAATGCGACGTTTCTTCTCCAGCTGCGAATTAGTGTTATCAGGCTTGAAGAAGGATTTAGGAAAAGAAATTGTTTCCATGTTCAGAAAATACCGGAAAAAAATTCAAAGAGAAGCTTCGTGATACCGTTCCACAATCCGTTCCTGTGATTCACAATTCGACCGTCGAAATTAGTTCGTCAGTTCAGTCCGGTCCGGCAGTTGAATTCTGAGGTTGTTGAAGTTGAGACCTATCGTTCGTGTACAACTCTCGGATGGCCATCAAATTGCAGCCTGAGAGGAAATTGTTTGACCAAATGGACTGGAATACAATACTGTTGGGTGGAAGAGAGAAACGTCTAGAGTCTATAAATTTCACCCTAAATTTAGTGTTTTTAATGTTTACTTCGTGATGTTTGTTGTTTTTTTATCTAATTACATTCCCTCTAATATTTGGAGTAATGTTTGTATGTCATTGGAATGGTCGAATGCCTTTTAAAAGTGCAAGAATTTACCTTAATCCTCTCTGTCTTATTTTCTGATATCTCTATTTTTTTCAAAATTCAGAATCTGTTTTAAATAGGATCTGTTTATTGTACACCAAGGTTGTTTTCTTTTGTTTTGCATTGGTGCATATTAGTTTTTCTGCTTACTTGATTATTTCCTCTTTGAGTTCTTCCCAGGTTAGTAACTGTCCCTGTGCCCCATTCCAGTTAGTTTTAGTCCAGTGGTGGCAGGGTAACACCCTCATCTACCAATCTGGATGTCTCTTGTTCGAATCACAGCTAGGTGGATTTTTCATCCTCCACCTTGGGAAAAGATGTTCGTCCTCTTTGTTATACATTGTTATACTCGTATTGTGCCACCATAATTGGCTTAATGTTGTGTGTGGGCAATTGAATAATAAAAATAAAATCAATTTGAAACACTCTCAGTGATTGTACAGGTAATCGCCATGTCTTGACTTATTGGGTGATTTTTTAAGTATGTTGACATTATTTCCATGCTACATTGGCTGCATAAGTTCTAGTGGCCTCAGACTATCTTTGTTGGCCATTTTGTGTCCTGGGTATTGCCATTTAATATTTCTGTATTTATAACCTCTTTGTCCCTCTGCATTAAAATCTTAACACCTCCTCCAGAATCTTTTCCATTGTATTTTTCAAAGTATTCCAGTATTTTTCCACTCCTTTGTCTATCCTGATATCGTGATTTACTGGTGCGTGAATGTTGATTAATGTGTATGCCTTGCTTGCACATTTGTGTCTCATCATCATTCTGTTATCACTGGGTTTTATTTATTTTCTGACTATAAAATCTTCTTGTTCACTATGAATGTCATTCTAAAAAGTGGAATCCCATTTGCAGATATTTGGAGTTATTTTGTCTATCAATTTTTTACTATAATCTTGATATTTGCCTTTTCTTTGTCCATTGCATAATATGGACTATCTCCTATGGTTTAATCAACAGAATATTTTAGACCTACTCAGCCATTTAATCCTAATGGATTTGTATTGCCACATACCCAGGGATCCAGACAAAGCAAATCTTTGGTCCCATTTGTCACAAGGGATAGAAGACAGGTGTGTACCTCCTGATCAATCAGTTAGAATGGGGAAAAGTTGGATAGCCTGTAGTGCACATAGAGTCAGGCTATAGAAGAAAGGAACCCCTGTTCTCTTCCATAGAGCCATCTTTATTAAGTAAAGCTCTGCTGTGATTATACTGCATAGTGGGCTGAGCTTACTGCTGATAACCCAGTGAAGAAGCAGCATTACAGACAAGGCTGCACCTGAATCTGACTTTCGACTATCCCAAGTCAGGATAGCAGCTCAAGATTTTGTTACATTAACCTTGGTTTGTGGCATTGCTCATGGTGGATTTACAACCCCTGGACTGGCCCTTCTCAATAATATTTTGGCAGCATAGCTGCACATCAAAATTTCCCTAGAGGTAGTCAGGGGTTGATCGCCTGCATCAGAGTAAATACTGAGGACTGTAGACATCATAAGGCACCAATGGCTAACTGCAGCCTGACATTGTGGAGAGTAGTTAGAACTCTTAAGGTATGAATTCAGAGCATTCAGTTCTGAGTTCAATTTGGATGTCAGTGGAAATAAGACCTGAGTTCAATGTGGATGATGACCCTAGACTTAAAAGTCCCATGATTCTCTCCATCCCAGAGAAAACATAGCAATCACAAAGAAGCAGGCCCCCTGCTTTGGACTTGTTACGACTAACATGAGTTCTTTTCCGATACTAAATTATAAATTTCTCAGTAAACTCAGCAGAATTTATTTGCCAGAAATTTACTGACATTTATCATTTTTAGTAATCCCTTAAAATAGGATTATTTTTACGGATAAAGTCAGAGAAGAAACATTTTTTACCTAATGGAACATTTCCCTAGGATAAACCGAGTAAAATTTTCCTTTGGTAACCTTGCACTTAAAATACATTCTATTAACCAATCTTATGTGCTAATTATAACAGTGACTAGCTTGATTTATACTCCAGTCAACTTGAACTGCTCTCGAATCTTGTTCATTTCTCTGCTTTTCCTAGACTACTTTTCAACTCTAGAGCCTTTAAATCTTACATTATTCTTGGTACACTATATAAAATTAAATTGGGTTATCCATATGATAAATTCAGTACTCTTTATATTTTTTGCTAATGGAACTTTTATTCTAGTTTACAGGAATTGTTCCTTATACACAATAAGAAGTTTTAATGACTAATAAAACATTTTTTCTTGTTATCTTAATTGGCCTTTTTTAATTCTGTCTTCTTTTGTTAAGTCCAAAACTAGCCACTTTGCTGACTTTTTTGATCCCTGAATTGTAAATTAATTTACTTTTGTTAAACAATGCCTCTTTCTCCTTATAAGTAAATTCTTTGAGATGACAGCTTTATTTCTTAAACGTGTAAATTGAATATAGAATTTTTCTAGTATAATAACTTCTCTTACAACTTTTAAATGCAATATATTTCTTTGGAAATTTGACATCTAAAAACAGCATTGTTGGAATTTAAGCTATGTAAACTGTTAAAGGAGGTATTTTTTGCTATTAACTATACCAAATATAAAATTGTTCTATTTTTGTGCCAAATTAAAAAGTAATAATATTATAAATTGTTTAATGTATCGTTAATGATAAAACCAAAGCATTATCCTTCCTGACCATTTAATTAATAATATGAAGAAAATTGGGATTGGTGAATTGCTCCCAATTCCACTCGACAGTAGTACCAGAAACTGGTCTGTGAGATTTTATGAATAAAAAAATATTGCACTTGGGAGGCTCACTCACTTGCCTCTCTTAAGGTACATAATTTTCTTCCTTCATCTTTGGCACTGTTTGATGTCATTAGCTGGGTTTCACAACAATCTTTGGCCAAATTTTTCTGATATAACAGTCAAATATCTTCTTAGTGAGTACTGGCAGATGTGTTCTCGTTATGATAAAAAAATCATCAAAAGTTTTCTACAAATTTCCACCTGCTTATTAAAAATTTATTTCTATCAGAAATGGTTCTAAAACTATTTAGATGGGCCATATGAATAGCCGGCCAAATGTTAATGGTTGTGCAATCCGAGACTGATTTTTTGCACCATTACCACCTTCCTATAGTCTGTTTCCTATTTAAAGCATGAGTTTTTCTTTTTCTCAATGGTGTGCATGGTTTACGCACCAAAAATGGATAGTAAAAATAATTTAGCTGGCTTCTGCTATGTGTTTGCACAGCATTTTTGTATCTTATCATTGGTAAGAATTTCAATTTCATGAAATCTAATAGATTGTAACATATATTTGCTGAATGTTAATATACATATTATGAAGGAGAATTTTTATTGTCAATGATTATCTTGGAAGAAATCTTTCACTAGTTCAAAATTAACATTGTCTCAAATGATTTACGATTGGCAATTCAAGGCCGATAATAAAAGTGACTGTATTTATTTTTTTTATGTTTTCAAATTTCTCTTTCAGATGAAGAAGATGAGCCAAGGTGTGTCCAACTCACAAATCAGCACAAAGGGGCGATAAGAGCGATAAGGAAGGTAAATTATTTATATAATTATTATCTTTTTTCCTTAATTTTTTTCTTCTCTGAATAAATTGTATTAATGACTTTAATTTCTACATAGCATAGCTAATATTTGTATTTTTGTATGGTATATGAATGCTTGCGTATATTAGATTTTGAAAGTTGTACAAAACGATATTAATAAAATTTTCTTAGTCATTGTCTTCATAACATCATCCTTCCTAAGGCAATCGTTAAGAAAAAAAGTCTGAAAGAGCTTTCAGTTAAGATTCTTTGTAATATTAAGATAATGTAAAACAATTTTCCATTAATGCAGTTTGAATTGAAGTGCAGTGACAATATGTGAGTTTCGATTTGATTAATTTTCTGTCTTTGCTCTTGATGAGATCTTAATTATCTAACATTTTAAGAAATTATTTTACTGTGTTGAAAATTCCTGTGACAAAGGTTAATTTCTGTGACAGCTGAAGATAATGTTACACAATTCAATCTGTCAGGCAAGATTTAGGAGGTATCGATGAACCTATTGTTTAAACATATCTTAGACTAAATCAACAAAGTCAGTTTTACCATAATGCTTTTGCCCCTCAGGTATTTGTGTTCATGAAATGAAGGTGATACAAAAGGATAATATTTATTTATTTATTTGTCCGGTGATTGGATATTTCTAATATCAAACAAATCACAAGTTGATTTGATACAATTAAAATTATGGTTTAAGAAATTCATCCACAGAGGAAGTAACTCATATAGAATGTTGTGTATTTAATATATGTTGTAAAAGAATTGTACAAAGTATTCATTACATATTTTGGGCAGATTATGTACTGCTAGATGTTCTTCTGTTAATACAAGTGGAATACATTAGGGGATGTTTTCACAGGTTATCTAATACATATATTGTAAATCCTTCAGATTGTATCTACTGCATATTTGAGAATGCACCAAATACTCATGATCTTTTAAGTAATTCACATCAAATCCTCCCAAATACCCCATTTCCCAGTTCATTTTAATTTAATCTGTATTATATGAGATAAATCCATAAGAGTTTAGGCACTTTAATGTTATTGCAATATATAACAGCATAAAAAACTGTGCTTGTGCATTGGTGGGTATGAAGTACTTCATCATATCAAAATGAGTTCTCCCCTGCATGGGAAAGACTGGCATATTGCATCAGGCAGGCAATCATCAACTGAAAGACGATTCTCATTTTTCTTTTCTCCAAGCATTGATTTTACTTGAAATAGCTTTATTTCTTGTTCAAAATTACTTATCACTTACAATAAATTTGACCCTACAGCACACTCTGTTATTTTTTTGCAATGCATTGCTATTTCTAATGATCATCATAATAGGTGGTATTTCTCTACCCAGCACTTTCTGAAAATAAAAGTTAATTAGTTAATTGACTAATTACAATTATTTCAATTAAAATCTCTGCCTAATCTTGAGCACACCATATCCTAAATCATCCCTCTCTTTTTCTGTTTTGATTGACTGCAGCAGTTGCATTTATTCTTGACCAAAACATAATTTTTATTATTTTCCTCAATAATCCAAAAATCCAAAGCATCTTCATCACCATATTCAATGGCTATGTATTTCATGAGAAAGGTAACTGAAGGTTAGAATTTCCTTGTAACTGAAGTTAAAAAAATTGGCCGTAAAGTATTATAATAATTACCATTCACAAAGTAGGGACAGCACTTTATTGGACAACTTGTTTAGTGGCAAAACTTCAAAATCGGGAAAAATATTGCTCAGAACTTTAACACCAATGATTTTGGAGATACATGGTTTTGATGAAAAAATAGCTTCTCTGCCATAAATCACCTAACCTTTGCCACTATTTTTCCATCCTTTCACCCATCAGTTCAATAATTACTGTTACTCCCTCATGTGTTTCCAAATAGTTACTATTTGGTGGTACATACATAATGTAACACAATTCTCATACATAGCGGTGAAAAAATCATATCATCATCATTATAGGCCATATTCACAAAAAAATTATGATGGCCTCTCTTCTCCATCCACTTTGGAATTGGATTCATGATTTTCTGTAGTAATTTAGTCACCAGCTCCAAGGGTTCTTGTCTCTTTGTTGTCATTGTCCAAATGTTATATAGGCATGATTTGAAATGAAATGAAGTCTCACAGACTAGTGAGCCATGGTATGCTGCATCATCGCTAATGTAAAGTAAACCATTAAGAATAAAAACAGCCACATTTCCACCACATCACGCTTGATTCGGTGAAAATTATGTAAACCATTAACATTATAAGTAACCAACTCTTCGCCGAGTGCATCCCTTTAACCCTCCACAAATCCTTTAAAAAGTCACATAACAAGAATGGCAGGTACTCTTCTATTAAAAGTAACACTCAGCAGACAATAATTATAAGCATTTTGTGTATAGGTCTCACATTGATGGCAACTGTGATGTTTGTTTGAGATTTACTTTTGGTGGATAAATAAACTGAATTAAATTTCTTAGCATTGAGGAGGGAATTTCTGATAATACCACATCTGTAGTTTTGCCACCTTGGTTGACATTTTTAAAAACAATATTATAAACTAACAACAAACTAATTTAATAAACATTGTGGCTATCATTATATTTTTAGTAAAAAACAAAATAGGATTCCAATTGCCAGTTCTGTTCTTCTATCATATATTTGCACAATCAAATATTTTTAAATGTTTTGAATCTAAGTCAGGCATCATGAAGCTATTTCTGAGCAAGCAGGTTTTGAAAAAGTTGTCTTAAATAAGAAATCTGCAACCTAATTCACTTTCTGTAATAATGTAATCACATTGATTCACTTTCTACATTAGAAACAGTCATTTCTTTTCATTCCAGAATAATGTATGTTTACTACCTTTTCCACTTCTTTTTTCATGTCAGTAAAAATCTGATTTTAATGGCAGTTACTAGAAATTCCTTCTGTTGAAAGTATTTCATACATCATTCATTGAAATAATGAATTCATTAAATTGTTGAATCATGTATATGAACCATTTAGTTCTATCATTGAGACATTATATTTTAATTATATTGATCCATTATTTTTGTCACAGGTATTTTCTTATTATAATGTTAAATACTTGGAAATATTTCACTAAATACACCTAAAATTTAGAATACTTTAGTCCATCGGCTTAAAAAAAGTCTGTTCCTTCAAATAGAAAATGATCATCACTGCCAAATTGCTCATAGTAGGTAGTTTGCTTCTTAATGTGGTGGATTAATTTATTTTATGTAAATAAAGAAGCATTACAATTGGTTTATGTAAACTTAAGTTTACAAAGAGTTTATGTGTGCTTAATACTCTAAAAGTAAAACACCATACAACTACTCTAAAAATGAGGTGCTAATTAATGGTAAACTTGTCACAATAAGTAAAGGTAAACTAAAATTTTACTTTTATGTAAAAGTTTAATTAATTACCATGAATGAAATAAATCACCACTGTAATTGTATTATTGTTGAAAATTTATCTTATTAATGGACAAAATAAATATACTACTGAACTTATAGGGTGAGTAGATATGTTTGCATTAAGGCATTATTTAGACACATACTTCAAGTAACTTAGTGGAAAATGTTCATTTTTGGCATCTAATAAATTCATAGGATATTGAATCTTGTATCATTTAAATTTCATGTGAATTCATGATTTTGACGAAGTTTATACAAAATTCTATAAAGATTCATAGTTTTAAAGTAGTAACATTAACATTATTATTTTCATCTGGACTGTTTTAGATGCATTAATTTAATTATCTATATCAGATTAATTGACCCTGAGGTTGGTTTGCTAAGTGAGGCTAGAGCTCACCTAGTACTAAGCCCAATAGCATGTGAAAATTTATTAGGGTAGAGGGGTATAAAGGTAAGTTTTTTTCCCTGTGCCATCTGTGGTTTCCCAGAAAGATCTGGTACCCGGAAAAAAACTCAGTTTGGGTTTTAAGTGGAAGTGTACAGATGTATTTAACCTAGGCTCTCTGTTCAGTAGCCAAGTACCCTCCCACTGGGCTACCACAACCTCTATTTACATATATATACAAGCCATTTTTATTTGAAAAATTATACTTTAGTCAGGCACATCCTCATGTATATAAAGGTTTATCTTTATTAAAAATATAATTATACCATTTAAAAAGAACCATGCCACATTATTCAATAATGTTTCCTATACTTAGAATGTGCATGTAACAGGAGTTCAGAAACTTTAACAATATGTGATCTTGAAAGTTTTACCTAAACTTATGTAGCCAGATCCAGTGTATCTAAATTGTGGGTGATGTTTCATCAACAATAAATAAAATTTAACTAATTAAATATGGTGATAGCTTTCAGGAATTTCTAACATAACCCCTAAATATAAGAAATCTAATCATAATTTCCATAAAAACTTCTATATTGCAATGTTGTTTGCATAGTAAAGAATAATTTTTCTTTTATAACAAGTTGACTACTCTGTCCCATTATTGCAGTTATCTTCTTGGTCACATAAAATGGTGAGGTAATAATTATTTTTCAGTTGTTGGAATCACATAAATTAAGCTCAGGGACTCAATTCATTAAAAACAAACCTAAAATTAGTTTTACTATCAGATATAGTAGGTAGCTTTGCCTGGTGCTCTGAAGATGTGATAATGTTCATTGTATCTACTCAAGAAAGTTAAATACATTTGTAATGAATAATTCCATTAATAATATCATACTTTCTCTTATAGCTTCAAATTAATTTCCTCCATTAGAAGCAGAAGTCAACTGCATTCTAGAAGAACTGCCAGTCATCATAAAAATTATTATTAGTCAGAAATTTTCTACACTCCAAAATCTTTTTGCAGTTTTCAGCCAGTCTCTAATGTTGGCATGTGGAATCCAGCTTTGCATTTAATCAATAAAGAACTTCAAATGCATAATCATTTTCCTTCATTTTCTCTCCTCTTCTTCATCTCTTTCCTAGATGAAATACTTTGTAGCAAGACGAAAGTTTAAAGAGGCCTTGAAACCATATGATGTGAAAGATGTCATCGAACAATATTCTGCTGGCCACGTCGACCTTCTGAGTCGTGTTAAGAGCTTGCAGGCGAGGTATTCAATGGTTAAATTAGCCTCAAGTTTCAAATGTTTTCTTTTAACTGTGTTAATTTAAGAAAAGTATAACTTTTATACTCTTCCCCAAAACTTTATCTTTTTTGCTGTAGCCCTTAACAATATTTATAAGCTATTTCCTACAAGATCAATGTGAAACTAATAAAATGAATATCATTAAACTAATGGCTAAAGAATAACTGTGCTATTACTTAACTCTGCTATCTTATTGTTCTTATTTATTTTCCATAACAATCAACCAAATAAATGCTTTCCATCTACAGAAAAATCCAAATAAAAATTGATCCCTTTTAGAATTAACAGATATTAATTTGAAACACCCATTGCCTCTGTTCTATAATAATGATTCCATTTATATAGTACCATCCTTCAGAAAATTACTTTGGTAGGACCCATAAAATGACGACTGCCACTGCCATTTTCATATTGTGTATTAATATTTATAAAGGATATTGCTCTCATTTTTCTACTACATATCAACAATCAAAATAATAGATTCTTGCAATTAATATGTTGTGAATTAAGTCAATCCTTTAAATCACATACTTTTATAAATGTTTATTTCTCAGTAATAATATTCTGAAACTGAAGTGAATTGTAAATATGTATATAGAAAATTTTACCTACTGAGATGACGTCTTTGATTTAGTATACACATTATAATCTCTTTTGAGTCAATTCATTAACTATTTGGTTCTAATTTTTTTTATATCAATATAGGTATTAATTTTCATAATTTATTAAATTTTCATGAAATTTAACTGTAGAATTAAGAGGCAATGAGGTTCAACAAAATATTAAGAATGTAGACTCACTTGACATTTTATTTAATGATGTTCATTTATGTACGTATTTTATGACCATGTGTATGACTTGCCTGATACTGTATCATTCTCTATTTCTTCTTTCTCCTATTGCATTGCTAATCTGTTTATCGTGGTATTCTTTTTATTATCTTATATAGGTTCTTATTCACTAATTCTGTCTTCTAGTATTCAAGGAACGCAATGTAGTTTGCAAATAGCTCCTATCTGCCATGTCTGGTGTGATACTTTCTTTGACCTGGAATTGGGTTTATTTTCACATGATGCCCTTTTTTTAACAATATAATAATAACAACATTGATATGCCGACACTATCTTTACTTTTAATAGCTGCAGTCATGTCAGAGAAACTGAATGCCAATTTATTCTGCCTCTCTTTGCACTTGTTTCAACTTGGTAGGTGGATGGAATGAAGATTGTGTAGGGTAGATACTTTAGCATTTATTTATTACACTGTATTTCTTTAGTTTGCTGTGAGAACTACTCCATAATGATCTATTTAATTTTTCATCTTAATCCTCATTTCGATTCATTTTCATGTTAGAAATGTATTAGTAACTGTCAATATTTATGAAAGACTATATTATGTGTTGGCTTTGGTTCCTGTCTGGTCTGAATATGCCCCTTATGAGGTAATATCTACTTCCTCATTTTTTCTTTTCCACACACTAACATTGTACTTTGCCTACTGCATAATGCATTGATGTTGAAACAATGTTATTAAACGAAACAGCTTTGACATGAATGCCCACACACATAGAAAGGTACATAATATTTATTGATACCTGAAAAATAAATGGAACATAATAAGCATGTTTTCTTCTAAACAGCATTAGAAGTATCAGAGAATGTGGCCAAGTGAAGGATTACGCAATACAGCAAAATCAAATGTTATAGTTACTATGCAAATATGCACATTGAAGTTTTTATAAAAGATTTTCATTATATCCTTTGGGCATTTTTAAAATTTCAAAAACTCAAAAAAGGTCAATTTCCTTGAATACATCAGAGTGGACTCCATCTTGAACAATTGTTCTTACTATTTTAGCAATCCTAGGATATTAATAATGAAAAACAGGATATGTTTGAAATTCTTTAAATAATTTCCATTATTCCTGAGTTTACATGTGAACTTTTAGACACATTCCTACAAACTAAATGTTTTCCAAGGCTGTCAACATGTAAAATCTATGGGTTTCCAGTAAAAATGCCCAATTTATATTCTGAAATATCCTCCTTCAAGGTCAATCTCATCAATCATCTCCCACTCAGACTTATCTTCTCTGCCATTTCTCTTTTCCCACTGCCTTCTCTTCTTTCTCCTCTTACATCTGTAGCTCAAATATTTTGTGGCTAGAAAGAAATTTAGGGAAGCCCTAAAGCCATATGATGTTAAGGACGTGATTGAACAATACTCATCAGGGCACGCAGACCTCCTGAACCGGGTCAAAAATATGCAGTTCAGGTGGGTGCCTTGTTACCTGCATGTAGCATCATGGAATTGAGTCATGTATGCTTTTTGCCTGCCTGTGCCAAAGCCTACCAAGGAAGCACATGCCTGCTGGATGTCCAAATTAATATTTTTCCAAATTAATAATATATTTAATTTTTAACAATATTTTTCCATTTAAGATTGAAAATCTCTGGCTGTAGAACTGAAACCATTATAGTTTGTACAAAGGTGTTAAATTACCATTATAATTCCTTGAATATAATAATCTCATTTGTATTAAGAGTAATTTTACTTTATCATATTCTGAGACTGAGATTTTTTAAATGGATTATTAATGTGAAAGATGCAAAAAAATTGCCTGAGAAAAACTGGTTTAAAATCAAAATATGACAGTACACCTGTGTGCATACTATATAAAGCAGTAATCCTCAGCGCTGTGAATCAATATTTTGCTTTCTTTTTTATTAAAAGAATTTTTATTTCTTAACCCTTTGCACTCAGACTTCTGTTACCCTTTTTACTGTAGAACACTTGGTATTTAATCATAACGAAATAAATAAATGTTGAGTTCAACTTGACATGATAGTTGCTGGCTCACATAACACAGTCGAGTCTCACTTGACACGCGAGTGCAAAGAGTTTAAAATCCACAGGGCATTCATAGCCTATCTTTCTTCCTTTCATTCCCCTTTTTGTAGTCATCAACAGTTATTGACTAATAAGGATTTAAAATTCTTAATAAATGTTCTCGTGTTCAAAAATGATTCTGGCATCTTTTATGTAAGTTGTCATGCTGGACACTTTTAATGTTAAATTGCTACTCCTTCCATCAATTTTTCTAGTCTTCTCTTACAATGACATGCATACTTAACTTCTTCAAATTATTACCTCTATCAAGATGTTTAATAATAATGTAGAAACTTGGATACTGTTCATCAGCGCCTTAATATACATTTCATACTTACTGCGCAAAGCTTCACAGGTAGTATTTTAACATATCACATGTGATTTTAACAGAGAAAAATCATCATTAGTTGAAACATTATATTTTTTCAGTATTTTTTCATAGTGCTTTCAAATTCATTGGTGACCACTCCAGTGAAATTTTCTCTTTGATCTTTGAAGTGTTACCATTTAAGTGTGGAGCAATTCCATATATTACTGGTTTCCATTGACACCTATTTGAATATTTTGTCACCAACTAAGAGTGAAGACATTCAGTAATATTATCCATCACTTTAGTATTAATAATTTCAGAAAAAATTTAACTATCAATTTTATAATATAATGCATATTTGAAAAACTCATTTTTAAATATATATCCGCATTACGTATTCTTCTTGAAATTATTAAATCTGTATAAATTTAATTATATTGGGTTATTGGAGCTTTAATTAATTTCTATTTAGCTATGCAAAAACAGAGACTTGCTTGCAGTTTACCTTCATTAAATATATATACTTTCCATTTAAGTCATAAGGTGATAGATACAGTCTTTATCCAAAGGAATAATTTTGTGATATTGTAATGATTGTAGTTTTAATACTACCTATATTCCCTAACATTCAAGTTACTTATATCCCTCTCAATTCACTCTGCAGAGTGAATTTGATTTTTTACGTGTCATAAATAACACCAAGTTGTTATTACCTAAATATGTCTTTCCTTATTCAAGGGTCTCTCACAAATGTTTCCTTGACATTCATACATTCTTGTATTGTTTTGCTTGTTCTCAATTTGTATAAAGATCAATTTGCTATATCAATTGAGAAATTACCAATAATGAAAAAAATGCCTATCATATGATGATATACCTGCAAGCAGTATATTTAATTTTTGTTTTTTGGGAGTAATTATTATTTAGGGGTGATTCCATATTGTCATTAGCTTAGTGGCATTCATAGATACAGTGTTTTTAGAAATTCATAAATCAAAATATTCAAGTATTCATTCATATTTTATGTTCTTAAGGCATTTAAGTTGAATATACATGGTACCTAATGTTTCTTGTCAGGTGTTTTACTTTTTCTCATATCACTACTGGTCATTACCAAATATGCATTCATTTTATCTATATGGTGTTTCAATATTATAAAGTTATTCATTATTCAGCTTTCAGCCTCCAATTTGGCTGTCTATTTTGCCAGTATTTAATATTTTCACTCATAAAAGTTTTGACATGCACCTTCTGTAAAATATGATTCATATTTTTATAGTTATTGTTAATTATTTTTCTTGCCTATCTGAAAATAAGCAATTCTGTTGATACTCCACTTTGATACCATGGAATTTAAAGCAAGTCAATTTCAATATTTTTTCATAAATTTCCACTAATAAATACATAATGAAGTATTTACAATCAGTTAAATCTAAAGTAAAAGTTTTTCTTCTTGAAATAATATTTTTATACTTAAATTTTTGGGAAAATATCTTTGTATATTTCAATACAAAACATTGTATAGGTACACTTATACCAACAAGGTTTTGTAACCAAGTCATATAACTCCTAACTTAGTAC
This sequence comes from Rhinocypha anisoptera, assembly GCA_011762765.2. Classification (NCBI taxonomy): domain Eukaryota; kingdom Metazoa; phylum Arthropoda; class Insecta; order Odonata; family Chlorocyphidae; genus Rhinocypha; species Rhinocypha anisoptera. Next base: position 4,991,701 of record WURS02000011.1, on the reverse strand, counting down.
TTATTCAACTGCAGAAAGCAAATGCCTCTGTTATGGCAATATTTTATGAGAAAGTAAGTTTCATTTTATAAAATATCCAAGTTTCTATGCATAGTTATTACTAAGGGTTACATCTCAGAAAATTAAATTGCTATATTATATACTCATTTATCATAACAATGACTTGCAAATCAATCACCTTCTCAACTGTAAAATGAGATCAAATTAATTTTGATTGGTAGTTTAGTCTTCGGGTATTAAAGCATTAATTAAACATTTTAAATATGAAGTTATGCTACACTATATTTATATATAATCTCATTTCTTAATAAAACTATTATTTTATTCCAGGTTAGACCAAATATTAGGAAAGCAAGGCTCTAAAGCCAAGGACGTATATGTCTCCAAAATCAGCTTAGCTTCTCGCGTTGTCAAAGTGGAAAGACAGGTAACCATTTTATTTCTATTCTCATCAGGGATTAAGCAAAACAATAAAAAGGGATGGAAATATTAATTATTTATATACAAATTTCCCACCTTTAAATGTACCTGTAAACTTTACACTAGTTAAAGTTTATAACATCCTTCACCTCATGGAAGGATTGTATATGCCTGATTACCAATTAAATATATATAGTAGGTACTTTAAAAACCAATGGGAATTTAATTCAAGCAAGATACAATATTGTTAAGACATGAGGAGAAGGTAATGTAAACTGGGTAATGGCCGAAAGTAAGGAGACATTGTCAGGAAACATTTTAGTAAGGGGAGAGGGAAAGAGCATCAGCTGATTCAACTTACACCTCTGCATTTAACTTTGTTTCCCCACCCCTCTCCTATACTCTCTCTCTGCCCTATGCCCAGAAAAATACCAATATACCTTCCCTAACTTGAACCATTCACCCAACAACTCCTCTTCCCCACCCCTTCCTTTTCCCTTTCCCCTCCCCTTCTGCTACAGTTTGAATTTAATTCAAACTGGATACAATTTACAACAAGGTACTTTTAAAGGGTACATCTAAACATGAAAGAACCTTCTCCCATTTCACTGCGGCCACTCTCCCTTAACCTCCCCTCCCAACAGGAGTCTTAATCTCTAGAACCCAACCCAACTGAGAAGTTGTTGGAATGTTCATTAAACATATTGTTATGTACCATCATTGCTTCAATTAGAGTTGACAACTTTGCTTTCAGAATATGATTCATTGCAGAACTCCTGAAGACTTTTTCTGTTTTTATTTGTGATATCTGGATTGGAGAGTTTTCCTAAATCTGTAGATTAAGGACCAAGGCTTAACCTGAATCCACTCAGCATATCATATGTGGAATGCAAAACATTGTTTCTACTTTGTTTTGATTGCTGCTATTATATTAATGAGTAAAAGTTGATCATGAATCAACTTTTAATAGCCCATTTAATAGTGTACGGTTTCTGCTAAAATGTGCTTGCCTTGCTGGACTCCTCCTCCTTCTAATCTCTCTTCCAGCTGTTGCTCAGAAAAGATGACGAATTTGTTGATGCTCAAAAGAGTCAGGCAATGAATGCATATATTTGCTGAGAACAATTTTTGCACCTTATGTTAACACTTTTCCATGATTTCTTGATGGTTCCTTTTTGAAAAGTAATCCAAATATGTCCTGTTGAAATATTTGTCGTTTAAAATGTTAAATAATGGTCCAATATGAATAAGCTTTTGCTGTTCCATATATGGTACACTGGGCATTAAAGATTATAGTATTTGGATAAATCGGAAGTCTAAGTTACAGGATAAACTCTTTCGGGCATATAACATTTTATTTATCTTTCTAAATTGGATTGTTATTCAATTTCATTTTGAATAACCTTCCATTGGTGGATATTCTCTCATATTTGGTGGAGAATTATGAGAATCATGTAGACAAAATATTTATTCAACCTCTCAATTCGAATATTCTCTCGAACAAAAACTCAGCTGAAGAAGATTCAGGGGGACTGTTTGATAATTCAGCAGGTGGTCAGTTGTGAAGTAATGCAGAGGTGGTGTTCCATGATGATCATAATTTAGAATTTGACAATGACATTTACCTGGGTGCACACCCAGGTAAATGAACCCAGGATACGAATCAAAATACTCTTCAATGTGTTATCCCATCTGCCAAGGGATGCAGGAGTGAGACATTCAAATTAAGGCTCACTTCAACATCATCTGAGACTTGGATATAATAAGGACATTACAAATAAGCCTTAGGAATTATTTCCTGAGAAGAATTTCTCCACAGTCTGTGATGTTCTACCTATTACAATTTTTTAAAAATTGTGGATAATGAGATCATTGATTTTCCATGTTCTGAGTCCTCCAAGTATGCCACGTTCAAGAATTGGCCTGATTCATTAATTTCTCGTGACGAAATGAGAGTTTTTATAGCTATACTTCTTTTCTCAGGCTCTAATGTTTCTCCCTTTAAATGTAGCTATTGAAATATTAGAAAGGAATTAGGGAATCAGTTTGTGCTAATCACTCTGAGAAGAAATCGATTTTTATGTGTGCGTTGATTTATCCATTGTGCAGATAATTTAAAGTCCAATTCCAAATATAAGATGTAAGTTGGCAAAATATTTAGGATATTCTCTGCATGTCTGGAGGCTAGTAATCAATGATTCACAGAATGACAAGCTAAATCATTGGGTAGCCATATCCGTAATGATAAAAGGCATTGATGTACTTTATGCAGAATGAAAACAGAATGCTATTGTACTAAATGTGATGTTGAATTGTGCATTAAATGTTTCTTGCCATATCATAAAGAGCTAGATGGTCATCAGCTATAAATAGATTTATGTAAATTTTTTATAAACAAATAAAAATAAGTCTCAAAAAGTGTTTATCATGGTAATGGTTACAATTGAGATAAATAGAAAATATATGCTTGAACATATCAAGGCACAATATTACGGCTGGGTCAATAATTAAAGATAAATGATTTGTTTTTTTGTCACCAAAGTTCAAATGGATTAATTTGTACCATTATATTCAAAGAATAATATGATTTCTGAAGTACATTTATTAAGAAAGAACAAAATATTGAAGGAAAATGTTTAATACTGGTGGAAGAGTATGACACATGAAGGTGCTCCGAACTCCTTTACATGAAGATATTGTAAACACCCAGCATTCCATATGTGGGATGGGTGATATAACAAAAACTACTTAATGGAATTTGTGAAAACTTCCAGGAAAATTTTTCTCTTCTTTATAACCAATATACTACAAAATTAAGGAGATTGAAATTTTTTTCTCTGGGCAAATTCAGGTTACTCCATGGTTTTACCCTTTTAGTCCTAGCTGGTGGATCTATTGGCCCTTGGGGTATGTTCAAAAAATGTCATGGGCCAATCTATCTGCCTTGTTTTATGTTTAATAAATAGTTTTTTCCTAAATTGTATTAGGAGGAAAGAATATATTTAAAATATCTTGCTTATCCTGTAAGTGTTTGAAATGTTAATTTTTTTAAATTATGTTAAATTGATAATGATATTATTTGAAAGATTGAAATTGATATTATATCTACTTAAATGCAGAAATCCACAAATTCCTGGAAAAGTCATGGGAGTTCTCACATATACTAGGTGATAGTGGCTGGCACTAAAAGGATTAAAAAACTGGAAATTATACCATAATAAAGCTCCTACCTGTCATATTTATGCTATTGGATACTCTATTACTGTTATGATGAAACAAAAATAGGATATGCTGCCTAACTTTTAAAAATATGCAATGAAATTAAATCAAATTTGTATTAACGGTCATGCCGGTCTCCCAGACAGTGAATTTCACATATAAATCAATAAAATTTTGAAATAACATTTTAATTGCAGGTGGATGACATTGAAGCCAAACTTGATCAGCTTATTGACCTATACATGGAAGATCGGAAACGGTTGCTGGCTCTTCCAGAGCCAGGACTGCCAGCTCAGCAACCCCCCAATCCTCCCCAGCCACCCCCTCCCATGCCACAGCCAAATCTCCAATCATCAGCAATGTATCACCCCTACAACAGGCAGCATAGCATCCATCAGCACCAGCCATTTATCCCTTCTGTCATCACAACAGTCCCCCAAGGATGCCTCACGACGAATCAACCCAGCATCACCACCATCAGTATCTGTCCTCCTCCTCCTAGCCACCCTCCTTCTTGCCCTACGCAACCTTCATCAGCAGGGGTCACCACCTCAGTACTCGCTTGGCCTAAGCCCATCCTGGTGGATAAACAGTCGTCAGAACCTAATACTCCCATAGCCAAAAACTTTGATAGGCCCATGCATAGAGGCTACTCAGACCTTGGCCACCGAATCAAGAAAAGGGTCACCCTAAGGTATGGATCCATTTGTTTTATTTAAATTTTATAGTAGTGTTGGTATTGATTTCAGGAAATATTTATGTGCAGTTGTGAGCTCTTGGACATAATGAAAACAATAAATGAATGATCTCAAAGGAGTTAAATTTTTTAAGCTGTCTGAAGTGCTTAATGAGTCACTTAACTGATAAGTGCAGCATTATAATATACGAGGGCAAGGTGAAAATTTCTCAGTCATGCACTGATATGCCATTAGTAACAATGAAATTTTGGTTTTATTATGTTCATATATCTTTTTCAACACTGTAAATAAAGTTTCAACTTGAGCTATAATATAATATTGTTTCCACAGCTTTTTGAAATAGACATGTTGTGTATGTTTCCTCCAAATGGATAAACTGGAGTATTGTGCTGTCATAAAATTCTTCGTTTTGGATGGTTTATCGCTAACGGATATTCATCGAAAGTTGGTGGAGGTTTATAAGGAGTCTGATTCATTTTCAACTGTAAAGAAATTGGAGGCAGAATTCAAACATGTCTAAACTTCTATTGAATCTAATCTATGAAGGATGTCCTAAAACTTTAACCACAAATGAAAACATCAAGACTGTACATAATATGATTTTGGATGATTGGCGATATGAGGTGTAGGTCATTTCCGAAGCCATGGGGATATTAGAAGAAAGATTATGGTACATTTTACATGAAGAAGTAAATGTAAAAAAGCTTTGTACAAGATGGGTGCAGCATTTGTTGAATGCTATCCAGTGAGACCGAATTTCTCAGCAATGTTTGGACCATTTTCAAAGGAATTGAAAAGATTTTGTGCGCTGGTTTGTTACTGTTGATGAGAAATGGGTCCACCACTGCATCACTAAACAGCAATTGTAGTAGCAGGTGGAAGCTGGCGAACCTGCCTCAAAAAAGAAGTTACTTTCATCTGCCAGAAAGGTGATGGACAATCCCAGACTGCAAATAGATATCTAATAGATATTGACAGGTAGACAAATAGATATATATTAGATATCTATGGTAGATATCTAATAGATATATTATTGTCCAAAAATCAGTACAGTAGAAGTCCGCTATAGCGAGTATGGGTTATAAGAGTATCGCTATAGCGAGTGATCGTTTTGCATTGGTTGGTCCACGTGTTAAAACAGGGAGTTCCGCCGGTTATTACGAGTGGTCACACCTACACTATCACTATAGTGAGTAGATTTTGCCGTGGTTGGTGTTCAGGTTGCATAACTCGCAGGATTCAAACATGCATTACATTGTCATGCCTCGCGAATCTACATTGTAACGAAGACTTTACGAGAGACTTTGTGGTGATTTTACGAGAGAAAACTTTGAAGTTTGATGTCACAGACTTTTCTGGGGAATGACTGAACAACTTATCAAGGAATCTGTGCACCAGTCTGTAATTTCCTGGTGCTATTTTGTCCTTGTAGCCGATCAATCGGAATAAAAGAACATATGGAGCTGTGAGCTAGACTTGTAGACAGGAAAAGCCCATTTGTCTGTGTTGACCTTTGCAGGACGGCCAATCTCTCGACCCTCCTGTTATTTATGGAATCGTAATTGTTAACTATAGGTCATACCTTATCTAGGATATTTCATGAAACATTGCGAAAGATACTACCGATGCATACATTAGTTACGAGTGCGTGAGTTTTGGTGATAATATTTTTAAATATTTTTAATGAAACGATCTATTTTCATTGTATTTGCAAATAGATTGATACAACTACTTCATGGCTCATTTTTGCTTACTTTTGGCGCCGTTATAAATGCCGAAAGAGGCGAATTTAAATGGCCGTCGGCTATAACGAGTGTGCGTTATAACGAGAGATTTTTCATCATTTATCGGCTCTCGTTATAGTGGACTTTTACTGTATATCTAATAGATATCTACCAAAAGATATCTATAACTATAGATATCTATTGGTAGATCATCTAAGGAAAGACATGATTTAGACATCTATAGATATCTATTTGCTGTGTAGTGCTGGATATAAATAATATAACTAACATGTCTAATAGAGTGGCTCCCAAATATCTTTAGAGTGGTTCCCTTAGATATCTATATTGTGGCTCCCATATATGTCTAATAGATATCTTTTGGGAGATATCTATTATCCCATATCAATCCCAAATTATGCCGATCCCATATCCACGTATGGAATTTTGAGTCTTCCACGAAAGAAGATGTCCTGGAATATATTAAGGAACAAATCCCGGAGACGGAAAATTCAGCAGTAGACATTGAGCAGCTTAAGATAACTTGGGCTATGCTTCATTTCGCATAGAAGTGGTTGAAAATCTTCAAGAAACTCTACTTAGCCCATGTTTCCTGCCTAAAAACATTTATTTTGGCAATTATTTTTTCCCAAGAGTCCGCCAGAACATTTCGCCAAGGTAGATGCAATGAATTGTAGTATTAATTATTATAGTGTTTTCACAGTGAAATTTATCAACATTCAATGTTTGAGAAATAAGGTATTACAACTAGAAGTGGTTTTGCATGTATCGGAACCTGACTTTCTGTGCATTGCCGAGCATTGGCTATGCAAAGAAGAATCATCAGTGATTAAGTTAAGCATTATGTGTGTTACTAATTATTCATGGAAAATTCATAAAAAAACGGCTGAGTAGCAATACGTATATTCTCACTACGGTTTGAAAGACGGTGACTCTAAGAAAATTACTATTAGTATTCCTTTGGTTGAAGAGATAGTGTTTGAATGTGCAGCATGTTCATATGCATCTGCTGCTGGTAAATTTGTGTTAATCTCTCTATATCACTCACTAACTGGTGATTTGAATCTTTTTGTCAAAAAATTGGACGAGCTTCTTCATTCATTATACAAGCGAGACAGAATATCATTACTAACAGGTGACTTTAATTGTGACTTCACTAATCCACATCAAGTCACTGATCCGGCAAATGTGTTTGATTCATACGGTTTAAAGTATTTAATGAATAGTACTGCTCGAGTCAAGTATGCAATTCGACAATATAATAACTAACTATGACTATTCAAAGTGTAAATCCTTAGTAGTAGACCATGGTTTATCAGAACACTGTAAGTTATAAATAATGTTTACTCTTGACTCTGGAACCAATCCTGATATGTACTACGACCGGAAATTTTTTTCATAAAGTAACATGGACCAATTTAAAAATTTACTGGCATTGGAAAACTGGGAAGAAACCTTAGTCACTCATGGTGATTCCATGAATTCTAGTTTTGATTACTTTTATTCTAAATTATGCTCTTTATTTGAATATACATTTCCCACAGCAAGAATTAAGAAACTTAATAAGAATTCACTAAAGAAACTATGGTTGACCCCTCAAATAATAGAACTTTCTAGAGTAGTCAAAAAGAAAGCGCTTCATGCAAGATTAAGTAAGTCACCGACAATCTACTCCGATTTTCTTTTGACTAAGAAATATTACAATACAGTCCTTAAGAAAGCTAAAAAATCTAATAATGATACTAGATTAAATTCTGTCATGAGTAAAACAAAAGAAACGTGGAATATAATAAATAGTATGTTCGGAAAGACCCCATTAAGGCATTTACCATTTTGCTGTGATAAGAGAGGTATTCCTATAACTAATACCAAATAATTTCCAATATAATAAAAAAAAATCTGTTCTTGATCTCCTAGACTTCATAATAGTGACTACAACACCAATGTAATCACTAATCACAATAATCTGGGAATTGATTCCAATTTACAAAATTCTTTTTATCTATACCCTACTAATGAACAGGAAGTACATATTTTCCTGTTTGAAAAAATTGAGTAGAAAGCAAACCCCAGGAATTGACAATATACCTGCGAACCTGCTATTACAGTGCAAAGATTTAATCTTACAGCCACTAGTATTCTCAATCAATAAGTCCCTCAATATAGGTACATTTCCGAGTGCATTGAAAGAAAGCAAAGTGCAGTAGAAGTCTGCTATAGCGAGTATGGCTTATAACGAGAGTATCGCTGTAGTGAGTGATCGTTTTGCGTTGGTTGGTCCACGTGTTAAAACATAGGGAGTTCCGCCGGTTATTAAGAGTGATCATGTCTGCACTATCACTATAGCGAGTAGATTTTGGGCGCGGTTGATGTTCGGGTTGCATAACTCGCAGGATTCGAACACTCATTACATTGTCATGCCTCGGGAATCTACATTCTAAGAATGCCTTTACTTTGTATATAATACTTGTATATTTTGTAATAATACTAATACTTTGTATATAATACTTGTATATTCTAAGTTGTGTGTGTTTTGTGAAATCATGCCCTGATACCTTTCCTATTAACTCTGACTATCACACCTACTCGACCCGCATTAAATCCAACATTCACACAAATCAACACAGTTATTCACTTTCCTTAAAGGGTCCTCATCATTCTGCATCTATGTTGTACAATAAGTTATCATCAAATATCAAAGCTATTTCCTCAATTAAAAGCTTTAAAATTGAAGCCAAAGCGTTTCTATTGAATAAATGTTTCTACAGCATTAATGAATTTATGTTGCATACCTAATATGATTGTT
>WURS02000011.1:4971619-4982716 GCA_011762765.2 Rhinocypha anisoptera | reverse complement strand
GTACGTTCCACTAGTGTTCGAACCAATATTATTCACATTGTGAACCTTTTCGAAGTGATTATATATAAATATATATATATATGTATAATTTCATGTATCTATGTTTCATTTTTCTATTGTCTCATCTGCTTTTATGTGCATGTAATATGACTTTGTAGTGTGTTTTCTATGTATTATCTCTACATTGAATAATAGGTGATTGATGGAAATCATGAACCTGTAAATAAAGATATTATTATATATACATATATATACATATATATATATATGTACACACATACATACTTCAGGAATACTCAGACAAGCAGCAAACACGAACACATGCACACACAGATAGAAACACTTAAAAGACTCACATATTAGGAGATATTTCGGGGCTTGCTTGCCCCTTATAGGTCAGAGTTCTTTCTTCAAAAGAATCCAAGAAAGTGGTGGATTCTACCCATAGAAGAAAGCTTTAATTAATTATTATCTATTTGGGACAGCTTGCTTCTATTGGCAGAATCCACCAATCTCTTGGATTATTTTGAAGAAAGAACTCTGACCTATTAAGACTAATGTATTATATAACTTAAAACATTATAAAACATTAGAAATGTTGAATCAGAAAACTGAATGATATCTTGTGTTTATCTTAAATGATAATGAATACTTAAAACAGATCTGGAACAAGGACTGCATTCATATTTATACATGTACATTATATACAGATTATAAATTTACTAACTGTGATGCACAATGTTTTTCAATCTAGACACTCCCCATGTTTTTATTGAACTCTTTCATTAAAGGCGACCAGGTTAGCCTGGTGGGTAGCATGCTTGCCGGCTAACCCAAAGGTCGCAGGCTTTAATCCCTCCCAGGGCATGGATGTTGTGTTTGTCCAGATGGGTATTTTCTATGCGTTGAAGAGTTGTGAAATGACCCTAGCTGTCAAAGCACCCTATAAACAAAAATACTACTACTACTCTTTCATTAAATGTTATGACCATACAAATAATAAAACCTCAATGTCTTTTGACTTATTCTTTTAAGAAAAATCAGACATCCCATTCAAATACAATCTCTTTCATCACTTTGGAAATTAAAAGATGAAGAATTGTTATTTTATAAGGAATGGAGAGCACACAGTTACTCCTCGCAGTCAAAAAGTTTTCCATCACTGTACACAATTCTAAATATTTATTACCAATGATTAGCAAGGATAAAGAATTTATTGCTTGCAAAAACAACTCATGCTATAAAGATTTTTTCATGGATATTATTTCTAATATGTGGCCTATTTCTGCATGGGATCAGTTTTTTGTTTACCTTTGGAGAATTTTAGGGTTACTCATTTTTTGGTTATTACAATGGACAATAAATGAAAGTTGAATGAGAGAAAAACATGTCTATTCACTAAAACGGCAGAAAAAGACATTACAGGATGCAATTTCCACTTTAACAAATGTCTTTTTTCCCTTCTTAATTCTTTAAGTGCAAAATTTCAAGTTTTCCATATTCCTAAAATTATGGATCGTTACCACCATATCTCAGCTGACTCTATATCAATAATGCATACACTATACAAATCATTAAATTATCACCAACACATTCTTATTAATATTTTATGTGATTGGAATTTCATGAAAAGTACAAGTCCCCAATTGCAAATGAAAAAATAGATATATGATGTGTGAACATGAAAACTAGAACCTCAAGTCAAAATTCTGTCTTGTGTAAGTAAGACATGCTAATATCTTCAATACTTAACTAAATAATTTCACTGTAATAATGGTTCAGAAGTATTTAATAATATTTCCCTATTTTTTTTAAATATCAAGTTGAAATGAAGAAATTAAGTAAAATGTTTGCTGACTTAAAATCAGGTGCTAGGAAGATAACTTTATATATACTCACAAGGCATCCAGTGGACAAAATCTATTGCACATGCTTGGTAATTAACCACAATGCAAAACTATGTATTAACTAATGCACATCTAACATAATTATCATTTGCCTATCAGTCGATGAGCTGCATGACTTTGGTAGTTGAATAGACTTTAATACACTGCATTAAATTAAAATCAAAATGTACAACTTTCTTCCTGCCACTTTGTCTTACAAGTTCAAGGGTTTAGTGAAGATTCGTCAGTCGACGTGGAAGTCACGCTGGCCAAGGAGGAGGACATGGCAGTGGACGGAACACCTTCATCGCCCCCTCCCCCTCCCTCGCACCACCCATCTCCCACTCGGCATCCCTCGGGTGGAGAAGGGTCTCTGACGGGCGATGATGAGTGCGGAGAGTCCACCGCTCTGTTGGAGAAAGACTCTGGCCAAGGGAAGTCGGCTGACACTTGCATCAACATCACCAACCTACAAGTTGCAAACCGGGTGAATGACAGTGGGGAAGATGGCCTTGCAGGTGGTGATAGTGATCTCAGAGCAGATGAGAAGTGTGATCATTCCTTTCAGGTGGTGACAAGTGTCCACCATTTTGAGAAAGACTCACCGACAGAAGATGTATGATGAAAGAATATATTTGCAAAAGGATGGTTTTTAAGATAATATTGTTGGATACTCTACAATAGAGCTCAATTATAAGTGCTGATTAAAATGATGAGTGCTAGTATGAATGAAGTGTACGTGGCACCAATTCAATATATTATTGTATTAAATTGAAAACTACAAGGAGTCATCAGGAGCCTTCAGTAATATTTGAATATTTATTGAGGGTATATGAGGGTGTTATTGAGTAAGAAATGAAACCACAATCGAGTTTGCCTATATTTGTGATGAAGTTACTATATATTTCTATTTAATTTGTTGACCTATTAAGAGCAGCTTTCAGGAAGAAAGTATACATTACCATTCCTAGAATTTCAGGTTTAAATGCAATGATAGCAAAGGATAACACTTTTTTAAAGCTTTTTATTTTCAAATTGTGACAAACTACAGTAAAGATTACATTTCCAAATATTGCTTTATAAACAAAAACAAGTTTTGATACTGATTCTATATTAATATTTTGGGGACAACTTGAATAAAAGAACTGCATTCATACTAGTAAAACACAATGTTTATGATCAATATGGTATATAAATTGCAACAAAAATGATTTACAATGCTCATTATTAATGTTGGATAACACCAACCTGATACTCAGTAAAATCTACTTACTAAAATTATAATTTGTTTAGAAAAACTTTTATTAAATATCAATTCTTAATCATTTTACCTACTTTATGAGAAAATAATAGTTTCTCTTCTATAAAAATAGCAAAATCATAATTGTAAGCCATTATGTTAAAAGATCACCCATGCTAATAGCTCTTTATTTTTTGGCTTGTTGAAACTTTTTTACTTCATTATAATTGTTAAAATTGTTTGATTATATTGATATTAATAGCCAGTTGATTACAAATATTCAGCAGCATTGTTATTGTTTGTTGCTGTTGAAATAAAATTGTTATAAGATATGTCAGATTTAACCTGGGAATGACTGCTTGGAGTCAAATAATTTTTCCTTGATAAGCTTGCTGTGCTTTTCCAGTCACTTGAGTCTCAGCTTGAACTGTGTAAAAAAAGCTGCTTTAAGAAGATCCTATTTTCAATGTTTGTGATTTGAGAGTATGACTTTATGGTATATATTCTAAAATTGTATATAATGATGCAAATATTGACATTGTATGAAGAGAGTAAAAGAATTTTCTCTCTCGAGTCCAACAGGGAAAAGTTACTTGGCTCATTGTTACAATGGGCTACTCATAATATATCAATTTATCAATTCATTTAATTAAATAGATATGATATGCCCAGTTGTTCAATGGTGCATGCATGTTAAATGATCTATATTTTTATGAGAAACAAATAACTGTGCCTGGGCTGACTTTCTTAATGCTCTAGTTTTGGACACAAGAATGAAATAAGAGATTTACTTTTAATAAAGTCTAATTTCATTATTTGCATCACTATTAAATCTTCAATACATATTGCATTAATTGGAATGATAAATATATGCTTTATTGAAAAATCCATGTGAATGAATTTGGCTCAGGGTAAACTGATTTGGTATAGCACACCCTTTCTTTTGAATTTTATTTTTCAGCTATAATATTACATTAACACTACAAATGATAATTATTAGATATTATAGCAATTTCGGCTAGTGCTTTTTACTTAAAAAAGACATAGTTTTATAAAGAGTTATCCTACCCATTAGGCGTGGTGCAACTCTTACAATTGATGATGCTGATTCCATTAGTTTCCTCTATATTTTGAAATTATTAATTGGTCAATATTCAAATCTTTTATTGATATTGGAGTATCCCATATTCATTGGGAGTACCTTTTTGTTATTTTTAAACTTGTTAAATCTTAAAAATGTAATTGTTTTTGAACAAATATGTTACATCAATATATTTATTAATTATGTGTCGTTTTGATGCAAGGTCGGCTATGTGATAAAAATAATGGGTGAATATTAATTTGATTCTTTATGAATTACCCAGCAATTCCCCACTATACTGGAAATATGAATTAATGTAAGCAATTTTTAAGACCATATCATTAAGAAATTTAAAAAATCAATTAATGTAATCCTGGATTACAAATTTTTCTTCTCTCAATTATTTTGGGTCACAACCTCTATTGAAGTTTTCTTGTACATATAGTTATTCAATTGAAATTTGCTCTTTTTTTGGATATACATTCCAAATGTTGGGAAATGCTGATCATTTGTTTGTGTCTTGGGATATGTCCAACAATTAGGTAAAATGTTTTCCAGGTGTTTCTTTACCAATATTAGATGACACAAGGAAAAAAGGACCTACAATTTTGTTCCCTTATTTTGTCAGGCATAAGTGAGTTTTTGACTTAAATTACTGTTGAGCCCTGGCAATTCGACTGTCCATATTGTTTCTCATGGCATGTAATATGCACAAACTTCAGTTTTTTTATGATTAAGTTATATTACTTCACTAGAAATTAGGTTAAAGTTTTCTGCAGCTAGAAGAATTAAATGATTACAGGAGATATAACTACACTAAATAACTCTATGCATGAAATTGTAAAAGTGGTAATTAAGTTGTGTTGCTTTTTCAAATATTCTTTATCTGACCTAAGTAATGCAAATCCTTGAACAATTTTTTTTCCACTGTTACAATTTTACTGGTATCTGAAATGAAGAGGATTATGGTAGTATGAGAGTTAATCTCAAATTCCATTAACGAAGCCACAAATGTTCATTCAATAGACAAAATGACAACAGTGACCCCATGCTCTGCAGATTAAAATGTCACAAAAACTCTCTGGACTAATTCTTTTGGTTCAACAGCATCATTTACATTCAAAGTCTATTGCACTAGTCTGAAACAGGGCACATTGCCTGTTCAGTGATATGTACTAACTAGGCATTTCATAATTGACAAAGTGGTAACCTTACTTTCATAACATTTTTACACTTTCAGAATATTCTAACCTGGTGCAAAACCCAATAAAACATGCTGAGAAATTGCTAAATTATATTTTCACAACAGTTTAATAGAGAAATAACATTGAGTGTGTGCATTACATGTTAAGGTAATTTACCTGAAGGTTAGTTTGTGAAGTGAGGGTAGAGGTGACCTTTTACTAATCAAAAGTTTTGTGTGAAATGCACACTCATGGTAAAGGGCTCAATTCTTGTTCCAGTTCCACTTGTGACTTTGTAGAAAGACTTTGTACCAAGAAAATCAGTTATGCCATTATGTTGAAAAATAAACCCTTTAAAATTTTTAAAAGCTGCAATAATCAGACTTCTCATAATTTTGAAATATCTACTGGAACAAAACCCATAAAATAACTGTACCCCTTTAATTGGCTAGAATTCATCAACAAGATGACTCAGAAAAGAATAGTTATTAACATACAAATTCTATTAACAGAAATTAATTGAAAAGGAAATTTTGATGAGCACTCATACTACCTTAATTGTAACTGAAGAGTTAAACATTCAATGGTCAGCATTTAATAGTGTAAATATATATCAATATTGTTTATAAATATTCATTGAATTTACTGTAATTATTTAATTTTAAATCCATTGAACAATTTTCTATATGAGAATATTCAAAACAATATTGCAGATTATTAATTTATTGCTCCCTAATAAATTCAACACCAATAAAATTCTTTAACAGCATTATAAAAATAGAAAATAAAATGATTTTCTAGAAGCAGCTACAAAAATGTGCATATTATATGCCAATGGCTACAGGTTTTTTTTAGAAAATGATTAATCAAATAAAACTTAACCATTTTTGTTGAATAAATATTCTTCATTCAGAATTTGTACAAGCATAATGGCCTTTGAAATTTAATTTAGTGTACCTAACTCTGTAAATACACTTTTAATAGGTGCTAGTAGCTATCTGAATGTTAATACAGAACTACTTACTTTTAACAAAGGGAACATGGTATGAGCTTTAAATAAGTCCAAAGCTGTGAAAAATGTAAGGCTGCACCAAGCAGGTCTTTGCATCACAGACTTCTCTCCAATCAACGGCCTTCATAAGGATTTTTTTAGCCAGATGAGCCACTGAAGAATTGTATTAATGCATTAACTATAATATTTATGATAATACTTCATGAGCATTTCCACTCTGGCATTTTGACTCCTGCACAATTTGGTCCAGATTTTGAAACCATAGTAGTTTTTATGCACAGAGTAGGCAGAGTATAAAATTTTATTTTGAAAGAAATACTTTTAAACATTGAAATTATGATAGGCCTTTGAGGCTAATTGTTAGATAATAATTTTTTGAGGAGTTGCTGATATAAAATTTCACCCCACAGAAAATTAAATTAATTGTACTTACAGTGCTAAGAAAGTGTTTGGAATTCATAATGAGTACTGGATTAGTTAACTTCATTAATAACCTGGAATTTAACAAGAATTACTACATATTTTAACATTGTAATTTTTTTCTCCATGGAGATTGATTTCCAAAAACTAATATTGTCTTGCTCATTTAATACCATCAAGAACACTGATGCCATTTTAAACTATCAATTCACTGTGAAAAAGACAATAGCTAACACAATGAGCATTAATTTGAAATATTTTTTGGAGAATAGAAAACGTAGAATAATATTTTGAGTTCATTAATTATCATATGTAATTTGTGTACATATTTATTAAATTATTCTTGGTTATTTTTGTTAATTTTTATAATCATCAGTTATGAAATAATTTTCTAAAATATTACTAGATTTTTATAGCCTTTCAAATATTAAAAATTCCTTAAGAGGTACAGCATACTGTATTATCATATATTTGAACCAAAGTGGTACAAAATAGCTTTACTTTTTAAAACCATATTAGTAATTTATTTGCATTGTAATATCCCTAGGAAAATATGTCCAAGCACCGATACCAATTATCATATAATTATAAAATTATGAATTTTCCAAGAAATGAGATTATGGAATTTAATAATGAACAATTAATAATTTTTCAGTTGACCACATAAAGCTTTATCAATAATTCTGCCTGTAATATGAAATTTTATTGTAAATATCTTTTGTACAATAAAAATGTTACATTGAAATTTAATTTCATTGTTGAATCATGGGAAACTACATAGTTCATAAACCCTAGAAACATTTTTGCTAGTATATTCACATTCTGGAGCTAGATCCAATACATAATTTGATATATATACACCTCACCTTGAGTGACCTGAAGTATATGAGTTTGAACTTCTGCTTAAACTTGAATGTTATGTTGTGAAGAAATATATATTTGTGAATGAATATGTTGGTGACCTCAGTATTCAGAGATCCTAAGCACATACTACTGCTATCATTAACATAAATCCTGGATTCTATAAATAAGTCTTTGAGTTACAAGGGGTAGCTGAGGAAGGGATTCCCTTAATGAACATCTTAACACAATTTTCCTTTAATTTCCAGAAGTAACATCTATGAGATAAATAGATAACATACCGATTAATATTTTTCATAATATTAATAGTATATAGTAATATAGTATATGTGACTACTCAATTGAGTTTTAAATATTTTTTACAATTGTTATGAATATTTGATCTATAGAAATACTATATTCTCCACATAAGTAGGTTTTCTCTTTTAAAAGATTGCAGAATCTAACAATATACAAATTTTGTTCAATTTAGACTGGAAAATCTTCAAAAACATTGACTAAAAGTGAGATGCAACTACTTAATATCACCCATAATGTTCATTCAACATAACCTGGGTTTTGACATGTCTCTACCCTCCTGCATATGGTATAACCCATTTTTGTGAAAAAATGTGGTTGGTAACTGGATTACAAAGATTTATTTCATTTTCAAAATATAATTGAATAATTCCACAATGTGAAGCCCAACACCATGAATCTTGTTCTCAGAAAGAAGATTGATATTGCATTTTGAAATGGCATTTAGAGATAGATTTTTTAAATTTCAAAACATAAAATTGATATTTTCTCTCATTAGCTGTATTATGTTATGATTTTAATATCTAGCATTCATATTTTGACAGTGAATACATTAAGGCAAAAAACTCCTTTATGATAGTTTTAAGCTACACACTTACCTATTACTTTGATAATAAAAAGTTATCACCAAGTCACATCTAAAAATAAGCTTATCTACCCTTTACCACCCAATATGTCCTTTAGTATATAAGAACAACCAAGTCTGAGCCTGATATAAAGATATGATCTGAATCTTAGGCAATACAATATGACTTTGACAGTAAATTTGTCTTTAAGTTTAGTAAAAAAAATAATTGTTTCTGGTATGCATTCAGTTTATACTACCAATGTGCATGTAAGTCTATAAAGAAAGAAGTGTGATGGTAGGTAATGAAACTTCTGTGATTCTTTAAAGAATTTAAAATTTTGTATTGTCAGAAAATTTAAGTTTACTACTTGATAACATGCTCAAAAAATTATGTCGGAGTTTCTACCATTTAAAAAATTTAGTCATCTATGGTAAAGGTGATTTTCTTTATGAGTAAGAAAATTTTGAAATTATTTCTGCTATGCCCCACTTGGTCTGCGGATTATAAGTGCAAAAGGGAATATTTTCTTGTATTTTTAAACTTGAAAAGATTGGCACTGCTATATACTATAATTATGAAAAAATACAACTGATCACATCTCAAAAGTATTTCCATACAAAATTGTGGAAGTCTCTACGTCTTTATAAAAGATGTTATAATAATGTCAATTATAAATGATTACGGTACTTGTAATATTTTGAAGTTGATTACAATAAAAAATATATAAGTAATCTTTTTTAAGAGTCCCTCATTTCTTTTGCTGAATGTATGGATGTAATTCTTTTTCAAAGGTTAATAGGAAGGCATAATATCACGTTGAAAGATATTAGAAAATATATAAACATCTATTATATATGGACCTATATTTAAAATATCCTTTTCAATAAACTCCTATCTACAATTCATTTTAAAAGTCTTGTGCAAGTGTATAAAATCAAGGATACACATTATACATTTTTTAATTTGCACAATAGAAAATTGTTTTAAATGAAATCACTCCAAACCTAAAAGGATAGGTAATCAATAAATTTAATATCCCATGGTAAAGTGAATAACATACAAAGTTGTGAATAGTAGTATTGGTTGGCATTGGAAAATAAATATTGTGTCTTAGGTAATATGAGTCTTGTACGTACTTGGCTGTTTTTTGAGTTATCTACCTTCATTTAAGTTTATTTAAATTTTGTTAAGTTTACTTCATTAATGTCATCATCGAAATCGTTTTTTTTTTGTGTTTGGTGGATTGAGAGGTTATCCTGGAATAATTCTAGTCTTCATTTAAGATCCCTCTCATCAACTTCTTCCTTTTTGCAAAGTCCTCTTTTACTAATGCAATTCCTCATCTAAGTATAATGTTGTTTAAAATTATGCTTGCAAATCATAGATTGGCAGCCCATTTATCGATCAAACTAACCAGATGATAATATACAAATTTTCTTTGATCTTTTTTGTTCACTTCCAATGTAGCGGTAGCAGAAAATTGTGGGGACACACTATGTAAACTAACCCCCCCACCCATCTCCCTCGACTACACTACTAGCAGTGCCATTCCCTTCCCTGCCCAGCTCCGCCTCATTCTCATAGAGATGAGTGGAACAAGCTTCACACCTGCCGTTCTCACTTTAGATTAGGGCAGTGACTACTTAAGTTTTTACTGTCCATTCTCTTAGCAATCCTAAAAATGTTGTCCATTGCTACCAAGGTTGCTATCCAGATCAATTGAAAAACAGGAGGAGCCCCATGAAAGTGTCTCTCCCATTATCTGGGCTCATGGATGTTTGCCATGTTACAACAAATAACTAACCGGCAATTGGGGAAGTCTGGTGATAGGGTCCATGCTGATTACAAAACTATTTGTCATATTAATTAGTCAGTTTCCATAAAATATTTTCTACCACACTTTGTGTTCGTCATTTTATGTGTTCCCTTTCCTTATTTCCTATAATTTGAATGTATTTATATATATGTATATATATATATTTGTGTTAATGAGAAAACTCATACCAGCACAATATACATAGTTGACAGCCACAGGGGTGACGACAAAGAACAAACAGAAAACAAAAATATATAAACACCCACAAATAACCGGGTCTGATCATTTTGATAGCACTAACATCTTTATATACATATGTAATGCATATATATATACATACATATAAATATATGTATTTTTGTCTGTGTGTGAGATTGTTGAAACAGCCATTCAACAATGCACAAAACTTGTAGAAGATAGATACATAGACATGAACACACAGAGAGAAATGGCATGATATTTAACTTGCTGCTATTTATCGGGCTCCTATCCCATCTTTGGGGATGAGGTACAACATGGTAGTATTCTTTTTTGAGCATGGCTGAGGGAACTGGGAGGACAGGGGCAGGATTACTGGTATTTTTTTTCCAGACCTGAGCTTGGGTGTGAGGGGAAACTGAGAGGGTGGAAGGGGTCAAGCAGGTATGCGAGGGACTCGTGGTGGTTTGAGTGGGAATTATTGGGAGAGGGAAAGGGTCACCAGCCTCCAGCCCACACTTCTCCCTCAGACC
>WURS02000011.1:4927623-4945684 GCA_011762765.2 Rhinocypha anisoptera | reverse complement strand
AAAGAATAAGTTTCATGTATTTTAATGCAAATATAGGAAGAAGGTTACCAAAATCACTAGTTAACACACTATATAAGAGGTAGTGGTAGCCCAGTGGGTAGAGTGCTTGGCTACTGACTAGGGGACCCGGGTTCGAGACCGGATGACGACCCTGCGGACACCTCCAGCTAAATCCAAGCTGAGTGATTTTTCGGGTACCACATCTTCGTGGGAAACCACAGGTGGCACAGGGAAATGAACTGGCCCCTCCTGATGTGTGAATTTCTACACGCCGTGGGCTTAGTACTAGGTGAGCTCTACCCTCACTTATCATACCAACCTTTGGGTTGATCACTGTGGTTTTTTTTTAACATATTTCACCCGGCTGGGTTAGCATGAGGGTAGCACACTCATCAGCTAACCCAAAGGTCGTGGGTTTGCATTCTGCCTAGGGTATGGGTGTTGTATTTGTCCAATATGGTTTTTTCTATGATTTGAAGAGGTGTGACATGACTGTAGCTGTCAAAGCACCCAATAAACAAAAATACTACCACTACTACATTTTTCAGTGCTAAAAGTAATGGAAAGCATCTTCTTTTCTTTCTGTAAATAATTCTGCTTAGTACCTATTAGTCAAAGTTGAAAAATTATAGATGTTAGAGGGATTAGTGAAATTAGGACTGATAATTCTGATGCAAAAAATCTTAAAAGATCTGAAAAAACCTCGAAGACCTGGAAAAAAAATATTCGGGAGATTATTTTTATTTTGAGGTTCAAGGAGATTAACATATTTATTTCCTTCCCTGATTGACTAAAAATATTACCAAATCACATGTAATATTACACTAATATTAGTCACAGAATCACCACATCACTTATTGATATCAGACAAAATGTTTTTGGACTACGGATTTATTGGTAAAAAATTCCATTGAAGGATATAATATAATGTAGCAGTTTTCTTGTCTGAAGCCCTCTCTTCCATATTTTCCTGTGCCCTTCTCTATGTCAATTTAAAATTTTCATTGTCATAAGTTCAAATTAATACCTTTTTCCCCATAAAAAGTCAAAGACGATTTCGTTTGTACCCTTTAAAAAATCTTAATTTGAACTGGATGAAGGGATTTCACTCTTTAATTATGACATTATCAAAGTTGCACAATTATCCCAATGATCACAATATTTCAAATTCGCGGTATCTGTGGAAACGCTTCGTTCGTGAAATTAGGCCCTGTTGTTTACCGTGCCACGTAGTTCCGATAGATGGCATTGCATTACACATTCGTAAATGGCGTAGAGCATTGGGTTTGTTTCTCATAGACGACGCCGTGCACTTCGAAGTAGCAAAGAGCGCACAATAGTGCATTTCGTACGGTCGATAATCATTGCATACAGTTTTATCTCTTCATTTTCAGTTATAGAAGTGAAATTTCTAACGTGAGCTGGAGTGTGGAAATGAAAATTAGAACCACAAATAATGGGAGACGAAGATCAAGTATCGCAGCAACAAACGCGAGTTCTTCTCGTAAATGGGCAAACGGTTATTCTTCAGGGAAATCCTGGAGATAATGCCATAAATGAGATAAATGCAGACATTCTTCAACAAGCACTACAGGAGGCGTCGGCTATATCTGACTCTCCTGTTCCGGAGGATTCTACCGTAGCATACCCAACGAATGAAGATCCTCAACCTGATCAACCTTCGACTGACAACTTGCTTGCCATCTTTTCTGGAGATCAAGGTGAAACACATACGATACGTTTAACAGTAGAACAGGCAGAGGCTTTGGGTTTGCACTTTACAGTCGATGGCGAAGAGAATGACGGACTGGGGACAAACGACGAAGTTAAACCCACCATCCCAGATGCTAACATATCCAATCAGCATTTAACTTTTGAAAATCCTCCTCAAAATGTAGCTGATGGATTACTTCTAAACAACAATGTTAATTCTGGGAAAATAGCAACTACAATTCAACCATCTACTGTGTCAACATTACAGAATTGTGAGAGTGTTATGCCAGAATCTGTAGTCCCTAGTACAAATCAAAGTACAATCATGACTGGCGGTGTGAATCCTCCTATATCACTGATACCGCATTATGTGGATGGCACCATGGCTTACACAGTAAAGATAGGAGAAAATGGAGGGAGTTTGTGCCAAACAAATTCTAATTTGAATTTTCAGGAAAATGTTAATGAAGACAATTCCGAAAATCTAGCTAACCAGTTGAACTCATCACCAAGCATAGCTCCAAAATGTGTTACATCCCTCGCCACTAATGTGATCGAGTCAATCCCTGATATAATTAGTAGCTCCACAACTCAGCCCATCCCTCTTTTAGAACAAAATGACACGTCATTGGATCAGAACAAGGTATCTTATATAGTTTTACCCTCGCGAAGTGCAAGCGAAATGATCACAACAACAGCTAAATTAAGTGAAATTGGGCCTAGTTTGGCCTTCAGTGATAACAGTGAAAATCAAAGAAAAGTACCAAGTCAAGTAAGGATCATTCCTAAAACTGCTATGATGTCATCTTTAAGTATACCTAGTGAAGGTAACCGTTTGACTATGTCTGGTAATACACAACTGACTACAGTTACGACTGCGACTCCCATCTCAACAGCGGTTGTTAATGCTTCTCTTGGAACATCATCCCTCGATCCTATTGTATCCAGTACTCCTACAGGAAGTGGTATGATAAGGGTCGTTGCCAAAAAGGACTTTCCCAACAATGCTCAAGGTAGTGTTGTCAGTTCAGCCAAAATAATTCCAACCAAAATAAAAGCATTGCCTGAAGCGAATGGAAGCATGAAGATAGCACCAGATGGAACTCCTAGTGCAACATCTCCTACTTCTGTAAAACTTCCTCTTCCTAATTTTAATAGTGAAAAACCTCTGGGTTCAAGTGACAATCCTATTCAATTAGTTCAACAAGGTCAGACGTTTCATAGCATGCAACCCCTTAGCCGTGAGCAGTTAAAACAGATAGCTACCGTGTTACAGCAAAGGCATTTTGATACTACAAAGAACTCGAAAAATATTTTGTATGATGCTGAGACAAATACTCGAATAATATACCGTGTTGTGTATCCCGAGGATTGTGACCTTCGTGATCCTCGCTCCCCAAGTGATCCATCAGCAATTCAAGCATCTCCGTCATCATCCCTTGCTTCAGTTCGAGGGAGGAGTAGACGGGGGCGACCACCCAAATCTGCCATGAAACCTGGGCCTGTCAAAAGGGTTGAACCAGAGGATTTGGTTCCAGACTTGGACGTAAATAAAGTATGATCGGTTTTCCTTTTCTAATACTATGTATCCATTAGTCAACAGCAATGTCAGTTATATTTTTTAATAATTATAAGATTTAGCATTTTATTTACATCACACATAGATGTGTTTATTGTTTTGGGGAGTTATTAACAATCATATTATATTTATAATGCAAAGGAAAGAGCTGCCACAGTACTATCTCGTACTGCTGCATTACTCTTATTAATAGGAGTATTAGAAAAGAGCAAGATGTTATAAAAATTATTTTGTATGAACTTGCATCGATACATGTGTGGATTGATAACAGAAGGCAATGTTGATTCGGGAAATGGTTAAGGTTGAGACTTTGTGGAAATCCATGTTGATAACAACAGAAATAAAAAGCTTTTTTCCGTTCCACTCTAAATATAAATTTATTACTCGACTAGTTTCACTACACTGTAGCATCTTCAGGAATGAAGATGCTACAGTGTAATGAAACTATTTGAGTAATAAATTTATATTTCGTGTGGAAAGCAAAGTTTTTATTTCTGTTGTTATCAGAAGGCAATCTCCCTTTATCTGCTTCCTAAATCTTATGATAATCCTCTTTCAAATAATAAACTCTTTTAAGTTCACATACTAATGATCTTTTGAAAAAATTCAACTTTTATTAGCAAATAAGTCTAATGTTTTGTGCTAATCATATTTTGTTGTAAGTTTAATTGTGACAGATTTTTGATATATTTATATTTTTTGTCTCTTGTTTATGTAAACCTATGAAAAGGGTTTACTTATGAATAAATATTATTATTATTGTTTTTAGTAACAATCTGTGGTTATAGGGTTATGTCTGTCTTTAACTGAAAAGACAATCCTCATGCCAAGATATTAATATTTGGGATTCACTTATTTATATACAAAAAATGGGGCAAAGGAGTATATTGAGCATCAGTTTTACTTCATTGAAAAACAAGTGTACATTTTGATTGGTGGTTGTATTGTACAATGTTCCTTTATTCTTAAAGGAAGAACTATTGCAAATTTTACGTAAATAGATACAAACTTTCTGCAAAAAATATTTTGTGTGTGTCTTTTTGTGGTATAATTAGAAGAAAATAATGTGGAGCAATATATCTCTGTAACATCATGTCAGAAAAAACCATGCCTCCATTTCCTAACAAATTTGGTCCCAACATTTTCATAGGTTGTATTTGTCAGTGTATGGAAGGGATACCCAGGGAGGAAATGGGTTGTTAAAGGTTGTAATGGAGGGTAGGATGTTGGGCAAGCAAGACAGGTAGGAAGAGAGAATGGGGATTTAGGATAGAATTACAGGTGGTGTGAAATATGTTGATTTGAAGCGGGATTATGTTTATACTTAGCGGGGTAAATCTATCATGAGGGTAATCAAAAACCTATATTAACTGGTAGATAACCCTTTCATTAATCTTTCAATGACAGAAATATAAAAAGTTAATGGTATGTTGAAGATATGTTAGTAGAAGGCAATATTATGAAATCAATGGTGGCTTGGGAGGAGATAGATATTTTAGTTGGCATGGAGAGATTTGTGAAGTGAATGTAGCTTAAAGCTGAACATAATCCTAAAATGTAAATAAGTGTGCTGAGGAATAATAATCTTGTAAGTCCACTGTATTGTACAGTAGTAATTAATAGTATTTGGATCATAAGTTAGGTACAAAATGTTCATATTAATGTACTTTAATTTTTGTTTATGAGATAGCTTGTTTAATTTCAGTTTAAATATAAATGTTTTATTGGTTTGATCTTGCTGATCATAAAAGATTTTTAGAAACTAGTGTATTGGTATAGTCTAAAACGTAGAACTCTTAGGTGTCAAGTAATTTTAACGAATTTATTTTTTTTATGATTGGTTTAGCTGTCATTCTTTTTAATTATTTTGGGGTTATCCTCATTTTTTCACATTCAGCTTTGAAATTTTAGTGTCATAGACACAACTTCACTAAATCCCTGGCCAACTTTATATATTTATTTTATAGCCATATATTTAAAACTTTTACACATTTTTCTTTTGATGTTATCCTTATCTGATTATGAAGTTATTTTTTGAGAAATTATATTCATATTCTTTATTGACAGGATAAACCCTTTTCCTTACATATTTAATGACAAAAAAGTGTAACATTTACAATATAATATACAAAAAGAAAGATACAGTTCTTCAACAATGCACTCTTACAAAAATAACTTCTTAATTTTATTTAAAATTTAAAAAAATAAACAATTTAAAAAAATCAATGTCCTTACATTTAATATTTCCATCACTTTGTATTCGGAACATCCTCCGATATATAATTCCTCAAAAGGTGAGGGAGACTGAACAACCTATCATTTCTTGTGTTAACTGTAGGTAAATGGTAACATAATAATTCTAATAACTGATTGCAGTTAATTTAATTTTTATCAAACGAGAAAGAAAGATCAGTCCAGTGTGTTTCCTACTCAAGGATGGTATAGACATATTTATAGTGGTCATTGTGAAGTTGTAGTCAAATTCATAAGGTGTCCCAGAGTATATTAATTTAATTGAAATCATATGCTGAAATATATGGTGGATTTTTTCTATTATAGACTCGTAAACTCGTGAATTCCAAATTGGTATCAAATAAAATCCCTAAGATTAAAACATTATTTACTCTGGAGAGTGGAGTATTACAAAGGAAATAAAAAATTTATTCATATAGAAGGAAACTATGCACATTTAAAGTCATGAGATT
Source organism: Rhinocypha anisoptera (assembly GCA_011762765.2). Lineage (NCBI taxonomy): Eukaryota > Metazoa > Arthropoda > Insecta > Odonata > Chlorocyphidae > Rhinocypha > Rhinocypha anisoptera. The sequence goes on along the minus strand of WURS02000011.1, from coordinate 4,939,687 downwards.
ATCATCACACCATTTACTAAATATATTCAAGCTCCTTGCATTTGGGTGTAATCATTAGTATTTCTTATGGCATCAAATATTTTTGTGTCATCAGCATAAAGCAAATGATTGACCGAATTGAAATGATAACTAATATTATTTACAAATATGTTAAACAATAATGGTCCCAATTAGGAGCCCTGAGGTACACCTGATGGAGCATCAATTGAGGCTGAGGTCACACCATTGAGTTTGACTACTAACTTTCTACCGAGAAGATAACTAAGAACAAGTCTAAAATGGGGTCATAAATGCCATAAGTTTTAAGTTTCAAATACAAAATCCTATAATTAACTTTGTCAAAGGCCTTCTGGAAGTCAGTATAAACTGAGTCAACTTGAAATGAATTATCAAGTGCTTTTACAATGAAATGCTGGTTGGTATACCAGTAAATAAGTAGCTGTTGAATGACCAGGGTTAAATCCATGTTGTCTGTCAACAATAAGCCTGTTTTTAAAAGGCCTAATTTTGTCAGCAACAAGACTAAAAAACTTTCACCAATACAGACAATAACAACAGGGCAATAGTTATCATCATTTTTATTACCACTTTTATTAATAGGAACTATGTGTCCTAGTTTGAACAAGTCAGGATAAGTGCTATCACTTTGGATTGATTAAAAATTATGTACAACAGGTAATTAAGAGCACCCCTACAATTTTTTAGAAATAGAGCCGGAATATTGTCAGGGCCAGACCCTTTAGTAATATCCAATATACCATGTTTTCTAGAGATTTCTTTAGTTGAAAAATGTATAGTGCTTAAATATTGAATCCTTAAAGTTGAAATCTGCAGATTGACTAGGTTGAGTATTAACATAAACTTGTGAGACAAAGGAAGCAAACAGGTTTGCAGTGTCCAAATAATTATCTGCAACTGTATCACCATAAAACATTGTATTAGGCAGCTTATCTGATTTTTTAACATTTTTACATTTTTGACATGAGCCCAGGATTTCTTAATGTTATGTAGGATATCTCCTTGAACCTGCAGCAAGTAATCAGAATAACATGAGAGAGATAATTGTTTACACTGACCTCTAATTTTGGAAAAAATCCTATAATCATCGATAGCTCCAGTGGTTTTATAAATATTATGAAGCATCTTCTTCTTCACTATACAATCTATTTGTATATATTTCTTCATTGTAAATTCGTGATGATCAGTGGCAATCTCATTCAACAGCTGAATATTAATATTTTATGGTTCTAAGACTCAATAGCATTAGTACATTTCGTTCCAGATTCATTAGTAAAATTTATTCAATGAATTAAAGTACCTTTTGCTTGAGGTATTGCTTCTCCAATTCATGTCACATTTATGTTCTCTTTGAACATATATGTCATTTACAATAAACCATTCATACTCTCTAAAGTAATTTTGTGAATCTTGTAGTAACACCTACAAATAAACAGTATTCAAATCATCAATACCTTGAACTGGATTTTAGTTAGATGAAATATTGAGATTTCAAGTACATTAATTTGAAACAAAAATATTGAGACATTATGTTACCTTATTATTCTGTGGAATTTCATTAAAATAATCAGAGAAACAAACAAAGCAATCATTTGGCATAATTTTATGCATAACATCATTTGTGGAATGTGAACTTGTTATGTTGATTCTCTTTTCCTTCAAATCTCTTCAGCTAATACTTTTTTCCTATTAAAAATGATGTAATGGGTTCTTTCATGATTAGTAATATTTTTGTGCCATAGTTTAGCCTTCATTTTAATTTTATTTCTACGCATTTGTATTCTTACTATTCAAATAGTCAATAATAATATCAATGCAAATATGTCAAAGTGTAAACAGTTTTGCAGTCACTACTGTGTAGAAGACCTCTTAATTAGGTTAAATATTCCTCCTCCAATTAATTTTTATGCACCACAAAACATCTAATCCATTATAATCATAGGCAGCATATAATTTGGACATAGCTTAATGTATAATGTCTTTGTGGTATTAAGTTTAATTGATTTAACTCCAGTATTGCATTAGTGACATCGGCAAAATTACGACAGTTCAATTTGCCTATGTCAACAGTGGAGGTAACAGGTGATGACCAATATGCTGCATTGAAATTTTGCTTTTTAATTATCAATCAAGGCCTATGTAATGCTTAGAGAGAGTCTGTTCCTCCCTATAGTGCAGTTGAAAGTAAGAAGGAAAAATATTAAAGTGGGAAACAACTTTAAAGGAAATAAAGACACTGCTTATGGTTGTAATCTGAAATTGTGTGAGAAGATCATTGAATGACTGCTGCTCCCAAATGTGAAGGAACACTTTAGTGGAAGTATTTTCCATTATTGGAAGTGGTGGTAGGGGAACTGAACATGTTTCTTCTTACAGTGATTGTCTCTGACACAGTACTGGAATCCAATCACTGAAACTTTTACTGCTCATGTATTTAGAATTAAGCTAGTAATATATCATAATTAAATTTTTGCACAATCAAGCATGCAAATAAAAATTTATGATCTTTCTTTCTTGAAAAGGCCTCTCATAGGAGATGCAATCTAGCAAAGCCCAATAAAAGCAAATCTAAGTAATATAACTTGACGCATTCATGTCATCTCCCATAAAGCTCTGTCACTTCTATTGAAACCCTCTATTTAGGTCTATATCTGTCTTATAATGACATTTAGGGTTAGGAAGAGCATATCATGTTGATCAGAAACAGTAATATTTCTGGCTCTCATCTTCTGATGCATAGGAATTGATTCATTGATTCCATAAATAAAATGTCTGTTTTTGTCCATTGAAGGGTGATAAAGATGAAAGGAAAAAACAGTTACCACGGACTCGATCCGGTCGTCTTTCACGCCCCCCTCGCCATATGGTCAAGGACTACAAGCGCCTTCACCACTTGGACTTTGCCGAGCCAGACCTTGATGACTCTGATGGAGGTTACTCAGATTATCAAATCAGTGAAGCAGAAATGGAAGATGAAGTGAGGAGCACCAATGAAGACTTGGAACGAAATGAGGCGCTATTAACTGGTAAGCTGTGAACAAATATCATTGGCAATATAGTCTCTTTAATTTTTTATTGACTTATAGGATGTGACAATTTTTTGTCATGAGTATAAGACAATGCTTATTAGAATTCTCATCTTTATGTCTTGTCTGACATTTAAAAAATTTTATTTTTTAATAGTATTTTCTGCTTTTTCATGTATACATTTATTTGATGGGTGGACTTTGAATATCATTGACAATCTCATTTCCAATCCAAGCAAGATCATAGTTAGATAATAAATTCAGTTCATGATTCATCTCATTCAATTTCTCTGTACTCTTTCTTGTTTCATAATGTTAACTATCCACAATGCATATTCAGATGATAGAAGGTAAAACTGAAAGTAAGGTCCCTAGGGGAAGATCTGGGAACAATGAGATAGACATAAAGAAGAATGTAAAAGAGAAAAGTTAATGCCATTAATAGGGTAGAAATCATGGCTGCGCTTAACTAATCATCAAATTGAAGGTTGTGACCCTCTTTCAGTTAAGGAATCCTCAGTGGCAGTTGAGTTGAAAATATGTATTAATAATACAAAAAGTGTCTGATATGTTAGGCATGGAATGATTCTTTGAGTAAATCCAAATCTCCACCATCAGAAATTTAATGGGTGTTTTTGGAAGTCATCCTAACATTGTATAGCGTACAATACAAATCAGTGGAGGGACACTGAAAAGTGCTACTGCATCCTGAAAATGTTATTGTGAGAAATAACTCACTTAGTGATCAACTCATAGTTTGGTAATGATGGATGAGGTCAAAAGCCACCTTAAATTGTGAAATTCACATATTCAGGGTAGAGCACATAGGTCCCTTTCCAATGAAGGTGCTTTGGACTTTGGAAGGTCCTTATAAACCAAAAGGAAAGAGCATCAGCTGAGTTATTAATCATTACTGATTTTTATTTCCAAATGTTTTTGCATCAGTACCTCATAGGCCTATCACTAAAACTTAATATGTAGTTAAACTGCAGATATCTCAAATAATACCTATTGCTATTGAACTTGAGTTAAAATATTACATTTTATATTATTGTATATATTACATGGAAAGATACTCATAGAAGAGGAAGAAATAGGAAAAAGATGTAAAGGATATATTGAGAAATTGTACCAAAGATCAAAGGCTCTAGAGAATGGCTTGCTGATAGGTGAAAACAAAGTGAGCATGGATGATCGAGATCTGAATTCAACACAGCAGTGAAGAACCTCAAGAAAAACAAAGAACCAGGAGTAGATAGAATCAGAAGAGAACTCTCTAAGGCCTTAGGAGGCAAACATAAATATACTCTATTTGGAAAATTCAGGGGTTGCTATGAAAGTTGTAGACTGCTGGAGGACTTTGTGAAGAGGAGTTATTCTAAATAAAACAAGGAGCGAGAAACACTGACCTCTGAGTTTAATGTCATATGCCTCCAAAATACTAACCTGAAAATAATCAACCACAGGATGGAGGAAACCTATTGGAGAACCAGTTGGGATTTAGAAAGAATAGGGGAACCAGAGAGGCCTCACTGAGCCTAAGAATATTGGTAGAAAAAATTAGACATAAACAAACCACTATACATAACATTCTTGGACTTAGAAAAGGCATTTGACAACATGGAATGGAATAAGATGTTTAAGTAAATGGAGAAACTAGGAATTAATTACCATGACAAGAGTAATATTACAACTCTACCAGATTCAAGTCACCACAATGCAAATGAAAAATGGAAAAATAATAGAAGCTAAAATATATGAGTTATGCAAGAGTGTAACCTCTCACCAGGGTTGTTCATTATATTCCTAGAAGAAGCACTAAAGGGAATAATAGAGAAGGGCATCAGATTCATCAAAGTGAATGAAAAAAAATTAACATGCTGCATTTCACGATGACATAGCAGAGAAAAGTCAAGACCTAAAGACTACCTTGAAAACAATGGAACAAGTACTGAATGAGTACAACATGAGAATAAATAGAAGGAAGACTAAAATACTAGTATGCGGAAGAGAGAAGTGGAGTGCAGATGTTGAGCTATAAGAAGAGAAGTGGAAACAAGGAAGTGATATATGTTAAAACATTCGTTTGGAGCATGCCACTCTATGGATTGGAAACATGGACAATTGAAAAAACAGACCGAAGAAGAATAGAAACCTTTGAAACACGGTGCTGAAGATCAAGTGGCTGGGAGTTATGAACAAGGAAGTGTGCAGAGGAAACTAAGGCAATGTGGAGTACAATAAGGTGAATAGGACACAGCATGTGGCATAATGAATTGATGTAGACTGTAATAGAGGGAAAGGCTGAGGGACAAATATATAGGGTAAGCTATAAGAGATGCTAGAAGGAAGACCTACCAAGGCATAAGAGAGCTAGCACTAGATAGGAAAGGATGGAGGGGTGCACTCAACTAATCTTTGGATTGAAGTACTAATGATGATTACACTACCTTATAATAGTGTATGCAGTTTACTATATTTATAGTTTTGGGTGCAATTTTTATGGTCATTATTGAAATTTGTTTAATACTAGTTATTGATATCATAGAGTATAAGCTATAGATGGTCACTTTATAATATTTTTATTTAATGATATAACAATTACTATCATTTTTCAAATGTAGTTCTAAAAGATTGAACTGTCCTATATAGGGTGAGCCGTAGATAATTGACCCAATTTCACTATTGAATTCAGAGGTTCCAAGTTTTTTGATAAATTTAATATAGTGCCAAGCATTCTCTGCTCTAACAAATCCCAACTGAATCTTCTTATGGTTGCTGTATTTATGGCCATCAAATAAAAATATTAGAAAGTGTAAAATCAGGTAATTGATGGAAATTAGGTGTGACTTCATATACTACTGCTATAAAATAGAATAAAAAACTCAGTGATTCCACATAAGAATTTATATTGACAACCCTAGTTTCAACTTAGTCATCTCCAGGTGTAAATACAGAAGAAATACAGCATTTATATACATTTTTACTGGAAACAGGAAGGAGGGGGAAAAGGAGTAGGGAGCCAAGAGGTGTGAAGAGGGTGAGGGAATAAAATCAGGATTCCTCCTAATTGCATATTACAATGGAAAATCTGGCTTCACTCAATTTGCAAGAAATATATACATATATACACTAGTCACCCTAACTATTATCTCCGAGCATGTGGTCATCTTTATTTTGGTCTCTAATTATCCGTGGAAAAAATTACATTTTTTATCTCTCTGATTTTATGTACGATCTACTGTAGTATGTCGGGGCTTGTAATATATTTTTGACTTCTTCGCAGAAGTGATTTTCCTGAAATCTGCATAGTAAATTTAATCTGTACTTCAACCTATGCTCGGTGAGTGGTTCCCAACCTAATTTCTGCAATAAACTTGTTACACTGCTACATTGGTCGTAACAACCTTTCACAAATCTACCTGCTCTACACTGCATTCGATCTAACTCCGAAACCGGTCCTGCCTCATGAGGGTCCCACACACTCGACACATATTCAAGATGAGGCCTGACTAATGAAAAGTTACTGTGCTCCTTTATTGCCTCAGTGCATTTCCCTAGTACCCTATGCATTCTTATGAATCCTAACTTTTTATTTGCTATTCTACGAATCTCCAGAACATTTTTTCCCCACAACAGATCTTTTGTTATCGTAACACCTAGATATTTCGTACTCTACGTTAGCTAAATACAGTAGAACCTGACTATAAATACATGTCTCTTTACGTTGGTCATCTCCAGTCACTTTTTCTTGTATCTGATCACAGTTCCCAAATTAGCAGTTAAAATTTCATCTCTTTTAAGTGCCCGCCTCCCTTGATCAGAGGCAATAAAGTTTTCAGCAGCGAGTAGTCAACATTTCTTTGGAATATACTCTGGGAATTACTGTTAACATGTACTACTGATATGAGAATAATTGACTGAATCAATTGCATTTGAAACTGTTTGGTGAGATAAGAAGAAGTCAGTGAAATCTCATGTAATATGAGTATGCTATTTCCAGTAGAAGGCCCTATACCTCATGTGTCTTCCATTCATCAGTCGCCTCTGTCTTATGGAAAACTTAAGAGGAGGCAGGTAAATTTAATGGCAGAAGTATTAATTTTTAGGATGGCGAAGGACGCTTGTAAAATGTTAGCTAAATAAGAAAGCAGAAGGATTAGAATATGCATTTTAGATTATATGAAGTATTATAGAAACTATGTGAACCCAGAACAGGTTCCATCAGAATGCCCCTTAACTCTCAGAATAGGATTATTAATTAAAATTATATGAACAGTAACCTGTCATTTCAACTGGAAGAACAGCTTTTATTACTAAAAATGATTGCCATAGGGAGTTAAATTACAAAGTATTTAAAGTTTCTTCCTTGGTAGCTTCTTTCACTCTTTTTCTGCTATTTACTTGCTTTTTTTTACATCTGTCCAAGTTCTCTGTTATTATATATACTAAATGCAAAATACTTACATAACATTCTGTATGCACCGAGTTGGCCACGAATCATCACCAGATGATGATGATTATCATTGAAACAGGTTGCATTTACGTTTTTCTGTGGAATAAAATCTAAGTTAACAACTATATTTTGTGTCATTATGGAATTCCACTAAATGATGAACTCCTCAGTGAATTTTAGTCAGGATATTAATCATTTTGGCACTACCATTTTTAATTGCTTTTGTTTTTTGGGCATTTAGTATTAAATAATTGTCAGAAACCCATTTCTGTATTGAGCTGATATCATATATAACATATCATTAATAACAGAGAGAGAAAATAGACAAAATGGATATGGGATGATAATAAGACATCCATCAGGTTAGAATTCTTCTGTGCAGGTTTTATTAATGCATATTTCCACACTGCCAGGAAAGTGCAATAATTTAATGAGCAATTATTAGTATTCAATAGCATCGATATAGCTATTGGAAGAATCATTTTAATGAATTTTATATTAATGCTATCTGTTCTGGATGCATTAGATTTTATCATTTATATACATAGATTAGGAAATCAGGAGTAAAATGAGGAAAATATAATATGTCACTTTTTATTCATTGCTCTCTATCATATCTGGGATAGTAACACTGCTGTTGTATCTTCTTTTATCCTCATGAATTAGCATTACCTGTTGAAGTAGCAACAACATATTCATAAAGTTCATTTAGCCATCAGTTAATGTTAACTAGTGTTTAGAGTGTATTTTCTAGGCTTGATCGTTAAATTTATTGCAATAGTAAGCTTGAGCTCAACTTATCTTTGCAATACTTGGTAATATTCGATTTTTGCATGGGATTGAATTTTCTTAACTATTTCTTAGTGTTTTTATGTTTTTCCCAAAGAGAGATTTACTTTTGTTGCATCCATTTCACCTTCACTCTAAAATATTGTTTCAATTTATATTATTATTTATTTAACATATATTAACTTGGTCAATGTGTAATTTTCTATTTTACATGCAGTTTACATGAAATTTCTTATTTATCATTCTTCCTGAACATTCATCTCAAATATGTTATCATGCATAATATAATTTTTATTCTTTGAATATTTTTAGGTCTGAGTACTTCAAAAAGAAAAATATCATCACATTTTCGATGTCCAACTTGCCAAAAAGTTTACCTCGGACATAGGAGAATGGCAAGGCATTTTGAAATGTACCCAGAGCATGGAAATATAGAGGATCTTCCGAAACCCGCCCGACCTCCAACAGCTGATCCCAGCAAAGGTAAAGACTTTTCTTACATTTTTAGTATGTGCTCTGGGATTATTTCTCATAGATGCAACTTTCAACAAGATTAAGACATCTTTTGAATGGAATTAATTTTGATTAATTGCTCATTTTACAACTGTATCCATTTGAGAAACTAATAATAACTTCAATATTGAGTAGTAAAATGCTATTTTTTTGTCTCCTGTAGATCTGCAATAACTTTTTCTTTTAAAGAAAATCACTGGCCAGCGAGGTAGATAAGTTTGGGTAAGACATCAGACTCAGTGGGTGCTAAAACCGGAGAATTAGATAGTCTGTCATATTGTAGCACAGCTCTCTCAATTTCCCATTGCCAGAACACTTTTGTGAGCAGGTGCCTACTTTTGTTGGAAAATTATATTCCCCCCCCTCCCCCTCTACAAAAGGTAACTTTTTTCAGTGTTTATTTTTTCTAGTTTTGCTAGAAGGCTTGTTTTGAGAATTTCAAATTAATAACCACTACATCCTAAAACCAGCTGATGGAACCAATTTTGCCCTGTTCTGCACCAAAAAGCAGGAATCCTACTGTTTAGACCACCGTTTAGATTTCATGTTATGATGAATCTAACTTTCCTTCCTAGTAATGAATCAACATAATATCAATTTTATTCTGGTTAAAAAGCTCTAATCACTATTCAGAAATTTCCTGTAAGTGCATTATTAATCTACTGTGAGCAATCATTACAACCATATTGCAAAGTACGACTCATTTTATTTTGAAATACATGCAGTCTCAACAGTTTAACATACTTGAATTCAAAATATCTGTACATTTTTTCATTGTAGTGAAACCTCACACTTTTGACAGGGACAAAGAAGGAAATAATAATTGTGGGAAAATCAAAGAAAATTATAGTTTGCAGTAAAAGGAAAGAAAAAGCTTATCTATGTAGGTGTTCTGTAATTTATTTAATTTACCCAACAAGTGATGGTTGACTTAATTGTGACAGACCTACATGTCATTGTGTTGATAAATTAAGGTTATGAAATAAGTTTTGAAAGTGTAATACATTATTAAAAAATGTGAGCACAACTCTATCATAATAAAAAGTTAAATCTTTTGTTTCTGGCATCACTATATAGGATTCATTCAGCTCAATCACAAAATGGCTGTTGTTTCCACAGGAGTTTTTTCTAACAACCTGTATTACAACCACAAAGCCTCATCATCAGGTGACCTGACGATGAGGCTTTGGTATTGAAACCCAAGTTGTTAACAAATAAAAACTTCTGTGAAATAAACTATTTTTACTAATCATTCATAATTAAATACATAAACATAATGCAGAGTAAAAAAAACTCCAGGCTGCATGCTTCCAGATTTTACTTAGCATGTTGCTATCAGCTGACAACAGTTTCACCAGTGTTACGGCTGGTATTTTCAGGTTGAAGTGACATTGTGTTTTTTGTTTGGGACAAGGGGTTTATTTTCAGGAACTGTCGTCCCTTTTGTGATTTACAGGATGTTTGCAATTTTGATGGCCTCTCAGATAAGCCTAGTGGCCTTAGGGTAGTAGTGTAGTAACTCTCAGGATCACGTTGGCTTCAACCAAGTTTATCTTATGCCCAGGCTCCCCTCCAGCCATGTTTTACCATGGCTGAAGGGCAGAATTGCTTGACTATACAAAAACCATTAGTAATCTTTTATATTCCCATTATGTAACTCCCAAGACCATTAAATACAAATAAACGTTTATTAAGAGGAGGTGACAAACAGATATCACAAGTTATACATTCCTTGTGTTGGCTGCAAAGTGTGAATTTCTGGATTTTCCTATAACAAAGAAATGTCTCTCACTGCTATAGGCATTTGGTCCAATGAAGCAAGCTTGCTGTGTTTGCCCCTACAGTAGGATATCCTTTGAAGTCTGGGGTCTTGTTAGGCATTACATTTTTAAAAAATACCTTTCTAATCCACATTTAAGAGTACAACCATCAAAATAATTGTTGTGATTGCTGTTCACTTCCAGGTAGAAACTGTTTCAGAGGCTACACTTTCACATTCACCACATATAGTTTTATGGAAAATATTACACTGAAAATGGAAAGGAGATAGCTGGCCATTTGACGCTTTCAAGTCTTTCAAGTGACGATTCCTAGTCTAGCTGCAATATTTAGTGCCTTTCCTTCGACCAAACTTCACTAACTGTTGTGCTTGCAGTTCTGGAAGATTGAACTTGACATCCTCACTATCTCATATTCATCATTCTGGAAGTGTTCAATCTATTTACACCTTTTAATCATAGGAGTTCCTACAATTTTTTTGTGTCTTTTTTTTTATAACTTTCCCAGATTTTACTATCATATTCACTGTGGAAACTGGCAGATCAAGTTCCTTAACCAGGGACACAAGCGCCAACTCTTGAGTTGCAACACAATGAGTCAACTTTTTTTATAAACGGGAATCAAAATCCCTGGGTGAACTCCACAAATTTTTTAATGAGACAACCTAGGTTTCGACACGTTGTGTCATCATCAGCTTTTTATAAAGTCAAATTTATCTTCCAGTTACAATGATTTCCTTGCATGTTTAGGTTTATATATAATCTGTACATTTGTACATCAGTTGTGGTGCTTTCTAACTCATGCTGAAGAGTCAATGTAGTTGTTCCAAATTGCTTTATAAAGTTTCAAAGCATCTTATATGTCACTTAAAAATTTTCTAACTGTTCAATCAATGATATTTTCACTCTGTTAAATTGCATACAAAGGCTTGAGACCTTGTGTGACCACAACTATCTGGATTTAAATTTAAAGAAAGATATTCTATAACATATAGCCAGAAAAGAAATATTCATCATTTTCTTCATAGACTAGGTCAGCTAACAAATGTAAGAGGGAAATTTTAAATTAAAGAAACTTTTATTAAATGGCTTGATAAGTACTATAAATAATCAATGTTTAATGTTCAGTGTGATCTAGAACTTGAATGTTTTTGAATGCCATACCATTTTACTTTTTTCGCTGGAAGTTACTTTACCTATATATGTACCACACTTTCCTTTCATATTATTTTATAAGTATATTCTTCTTCCTTAATGGACTTCATTTTCTTTTATTATTTATTACTGAAGGATTGACTTTATATAGCTATGTGATATTAGTTTAATGTTCCTAATTGATCAGGTTTGTTCTTCCTACACTTATGTCTAATCATTATTTCTATAACTTACATATATTTTAATATTACTAATGAGGAAGTGTACAGAAGAGCGGAGGAAACTAAGGCATTGTGGGGTACAATAAGAAAAAGAAGAATAAGGTGGAT
>WURS02000011.1:4900718-4920788 GCA_011762765.2 Rhinocypha anisoptera | reverse complement strand
TCTATTCTTCTTTGGTCTCTTTTTCCAATGGTCCATGTCTCTGATCCATAGAGTGCCATGCTCCATACGTATGTTTTAACATATTGCTTCCTTGTTTGGAGTGATATTTTTCTTGAGCTTAGTAGTTGCACCATTCGCTGACGTCGATTGAAAGGGCGAAATGATTGAATCCTCCTTGTCCTTGTAAGTTTTGAGTAATAGTGGGGGCGGTATTCGTAGGCAACGTCTATAGAGTCACTTAAATCATTACCTCCCACTGAAAAATCGAGGAGTACCTCAATTGAAAGAACAAAACATGAGGTGCGGGGCTCGATCCGGCGACCTCTTTGTGTGAGCCAACGGACTACCTATGCATCAGGGGCAAAAGTTTTATTTAAGTTACAATCAATTATACACGACAATGATCACATTTCAAACAAAAGATCAATATTTAATCGAAATTTGCTTTTTTGCTTTTGATATTTTCGGACAAAAACTCACCATACACAAAACTCATACCAAAGATTGGTTTTTCGCTTTTGATTTTCCACCACCTAATAAAACCTGTCTTATAATATGAGTCGAAATTCACTCACTCAGAGCAATAAAAAGGACAACTATATTTCTCTTGTCTGTACCACCTTTGATTCGGGTAAAGCTGTAATTTCCAGCTAATCCCATTTCAGAAGAGGTTTTGGAAAGGCATGAACCGAAATTCGAGCCCAGAATTTTCTAATCGGCAAGTGAATATTTTCATACAGAGACAATTCCAGAGCTTCTTAAATTGTAGTTCGGGTCTTCCCCCGGGAAGTTTGCGAAGCTGTTAGGGGTCGCGAAATTTTGGTAATTGTATATAAATTATTATAGGCACTCAAAAACTATAAAGTTAATTAAAAATTTTACTAGTAGTATGGATAAACTACGGTATTTTGTCGCTACACTATGCATTTTAAATATATTATAGACTTACCAGTCTAAACCGTCTTATTGTTATATTGAATTTATTTTATAGTATTACTAAATTGGTGGTCTTTTTAAATGTACTCTTTAAAAAAAGAAAATTTTTAATAAGCCCTATTATATTCCAAATTTGTGTATGCCCTTGTGTAGCCAAAACAAATGTTAGGAACCATTAGCCTTCCGATACGAATGTTGGTTGAGTGCCCTCCATCCTTTCATATCTAAAACTGCATGTCTCTCGAACTCCCTTCTTGTTCCCACCGATATACCCTTTAATTTGAGTCCCTCGTACTTTCAGCGTCTCTTTCCTTTCTACTTTCTTCGCGGTTTCATTATGGCTCAGGGTGTGTCCTATCCACCATTTTATTATCGTAATCGAATTTGATATATCTTCTTCCGCTCTTCTGAATTCTTCCTTGTTCCTAACTCTACTCCTATTCCAGCACCAATACTCTGGTCCGATCTTCCAATGTTTAATGTCTCTGATACATATAGTGCCATCGAATATTGTTTCCTGGTTTGTAGCGCTATCTTCCTCGTGTAAAAAAGTTGCCACATTCATCATGAATGTCGTCTTAGTTTTTATCTCCTTCGGTCCCATATTATGTTACTTCCGAAGTAGGTGGGTGATTTCACTTGCTCAAATTTCTCCCCTCGTAGGTTGACGTTTACACTCAATACCAGTACATAGTACCAAGACTTTCTTCTTGCAAATTTCTTCTCGTGCATTTGCAAACTTTAGCATTTGTTTGTTGTCTCTTCATATTTTGCTGATATAATTACGATGTCATCTGCGTAACGGTAATTGCTCATTTTCCCTCTAAATTTCACTTTTTTCCTTATTGCCATTTTTGTATCTTTTATTGCTACTTACAACTAAATTTTCAAAATTTCTGGTTACTTGTCTAACCCATTTTATTTCACCTCCTTACATTGTTCAATGGCATTAATGATCTGCTTGATTCTGGTAGAGTTGATATACTTCTGACGTCTCAATAAAACTTAAGTTTTCCAGCAACGTGGATATCATATTCTTTCCTTCCTCGTTTGCCGATGTACGTATTTTCCAAGAACAAGAATGTCAACTGAATTGGATTTTCCACATTTATTATATTTTCCCCGAGTCTCAATAGACTTAGTTTCGCCTCCCCGGTGTCTCTGTTTTTCCAATATCAGAACTGGATCTTCGACAGGTTTCTTCAATTTCTCCTCCCATCCTCCGGTTGATTAATTGTTTTAATGTTTATATATGCGAAATTAACCTCAAACCGAGTCGTTCCTTGCATCTCTAAGCCCTCGGCGTTTTCTTAGTGGTCTAAATAATTTCACTATTCTTCAAATCTTCCGGCAGTCATAGGAAACTTGTATAATTTCAGAACAATAGCTTAAGAGTTACCTCCTTGAACCAGGTTTTCTTCGTTGATTTTTCCTCCTCTCCTCCAAGTGCCCTGTTTGTCTTTAGGTAATTTACTGCTCCATCGAAGTTGCTTCTTGATATACACAAATGCAACTCGGTCTACTTGGCCATCGTCTCTCCGAGGCTTCGGCACTTGGTGCAATTCTTTCGATGTATGCTTTTCATCAATTCCCTGTGTCTTCCTTTCCTTGGTAGGAGAGGAGGATATAGGGAATTTCCAGCATATTCCCATTCAAATACCTGTTTTCGTGACACTTCCTTTTTCCTTTCTCCGAAATCCTCTTTTTCACTTGGTTATAACTGCCTCGGCGTTTACGTCCTTCGTGTCTCTGTCTATTTTTCTTCCCAGATTCCCATCAGTTCTCCTTGAGCCTCTTCGATTCCAACATGACTTGGTTCCTCAAGTTCTTGTGCAGAATATATTCAAATTCTTTTTTTAAGGTTCCAATGCTTATTGTTTATTCTAGGATTTCTCTTATCGTCGCTGCCATGCGTGGGTTCCTGTAAGTATTTCTCTTAATCACTAGTTGTTTCACTTCAACACTTCCGTAATTGATAACAACAGAAATAAAACTTTTCGTTCCACACGAAATATAAATTTATGACTCAAGTAGTTTCACCACACTGTAGCATCTTCAGGAGTATGAAGGTGATGAAGTTTAGTGAAACTAGTTGAGTGATAAATTTATATTTCGTGTGGAACGAAAAGTTTTATTTCTGTTGTTATCAACATGGATTTCCACAAAGTCTCGGCCTTAACCATTTCTCGAAGCAAATATGTAGACACATTAAATACTCTGGTTATAATTTATGCATCTCCTTGATGTTCAGGAGATGTTACAGACACTATAAATGTATCATTTCATACTTACATTATATTAAAACAAATATATAATAGGAATATGTATCGCACAATATCTCTAATGTAGGTCATACACCCATATAATATCATAATAACTGCAGGCAGCTGAAGTACCAAATCATCAAAGTATCTATGTAAGAAGAGAGGTTCCAACATAAAATTAACTAAAAATAAACTGTGTGTGACATTTCACCTTTCTCTTGCCTCTCAAGCAATGTTTGTCCTTTCTCTCACCTTGTACAATGTTTAACCATATGTTGGCAAAGCAACGATGTTATATATTTATATATGTAGAAATAGTATCTGATTTCGTCCCTTTTCTAATATCATTTTAATACTCACCCACACAATGTTGATTACCCTTTATCCTAATTCTCTATTATTACTACCACCAAATCATACTTTCTTATCTCCCTTGTACTTTTAAACTTTAACTATTGCTTTAATAATCCCCACCAGCCTTCCATCTTATTATTCTCATTTTTATCTCTATCTTTCCTTTCTTCATCTCAGGTTGGATCCTCTCCAACTTTCCTAACCTGAACATAATTCTAACATTCAATGCCCATTCTAACATTCCAGTTGGGGGCTTTACCCTATTTTTTCTGTTTGGAATGACTTCCGTCTTCCTTGCCATTTTAGTGTTCAGACTCTTAAATGTTCCTATCTCTTTTTTCCCAATTTCCTATAATTTATTATGTATTTTTGCTGAGCGGTGGTTTCATGAATATGTATTGCCTTAAGGTCATTTTCATACTTTGGCTATATGTGCCTCGAAACCTACTGTACTTTATTCAATTCATATGTATGTCTTCCAGTGATTTCCTACCCCCCTTGTGTGTTTGTCTTCTTTAAATGGTGAAACAAAAAGCCCAATGCCCCTCTAATGCTTGTGTTGTGGGCTAAGGCTACATATAAGCCTCCTGTTTCCAGAGGGAAAGTAAACTGTCGAGTTAGCTCAAGCCCCTGACCCCATTTGGGAATTCCCAGATTTGAAGATATTTTTCTGTCTGAAAGGGCTTCCATTTTCCTCACCATTTTTGTGTCCATACTTTTGTGTTCCATCCCATTCCCAATTTCCTAAGGAAAGAATTAGTTATAAAGGAGCACACAATGTGGTGAGAATGATGGAAATATATAATATAGTAATGGATAGATATGCATATAATATAATAATTAATTTAAAAACCCATCCATTTGAATAAATGGTTTGTGGTGTGTACATTCTTACATCACTCAAATATATAATAGTGTAATTTAGTGCATAAGTTTTTCTTAATAGCCAAGACTTTAGTGTGCCTTTCTCATGGTGACCTTTAGTGTGCTCATTCTTTGCTCATAGTTTCATCCTTTAACTTTGATAATAAAATGTTATTTTTCCCATCACTCAACATTAAAGCACCAAGAAATAGATCACTTATTTAACCGTCACATTACTCAAGAATTTGATGTTTTCTTTTCAGATTGAAGATGAAAGGATAGCTTCAATGCTTGGAATAAAGTGTGGAATATACCTAGTGAGTGAGACTGATGATCAAAAGTTACTTTATCGAATGCCAGCGAGAATCAATGCCTTGGATGAATCACATTCACTGAAGGATAACAAGGACATTGAAGACTCAGTCTATGCTCAAATTGAAAGAAACATTGTCATGCCTCCTCCCTCAATGGAGCCAGCCACTAAAAAGATGAAGCTTGATGAAGACATTGATGAGGGCAATAAGGATTGTGACAGAAGTTTGTTAAAACCTGATTTATCTGGTTCTACTGATGATGATTGGAATAAAGAAGATGTTAGAAAGAATGATATTGAAGACATGTTGTCAAGTGAAATGTGTGAGTCAAGTGATGATAGAGAAGTGACGTCATTGACTTTACCAAGTGCTACTGTTACCAGTGGTGAAGAGGTTTCAGCTCCCTCACCCTGTGTTGCTCTGTCAGAGGTTGAGGATGATGTGGGAGAAGTCTCTGCTTCTGGAGATCATAGTTCAGTTCAGGCTGTGGATGAGCTTGTGAGTCAACATCTGAAAGAAATGAAAATAGAAAAGGAATTGGATTATGCCATAGCCCCAAAGCCAGCACCGGGGTCATCAATAGGGGTTGTACCAGAAGATTGTGATGGTAGTGTGACAGCTGCTACTATTCCTTCATCTTTTGAAAACCTTCAAGACCACTTCCCTTCTTCAGAAACTGAAGATTCTCTTAGAGCAGAGGAAATAGGGGTTAAAAGTGAAGCTCCAAATTCACATCCTAATGAGTCATTTACTTCTACATTGGCATTATCAGAAGTAGTCAGTCAGCAAGTTGATAATGCATCAAAATTACAGCAGTGTATGGATAGTGTCATTTCAGAGGATGGTGTGACTAAGGAGCTTCATGTTGATCATGCAAGCAGTAAGGTAGAAATAAACTTTCAGCTGCCTCAAGATAGGTCTATGAACCTTGATTTGACTGGCAGTAGTATTGATATGAGCTTAGACTCGAACATTGAGAGTGGTCCTGAATTAGATTTTGAAGCATTAAGTGAGGAATTTAATAGGAATACACAGAGTTGATCCATGAACTAAAATTTGGTGTAAATATGAACTCATGGTATATTGTTTGTACTAGTTTGACATGATTTCCTTCCTAAATATGTTTCATTTCCTCACATGTACATTTTACATCCTGTACAAGAATTCAGGCATGCTGGGATTTCCACGGCCTGCTATCTTTTAAGCATGTATCAGAATGCTTGAGAATTTTATAAGAAAGTGTAAATATGTCTGATGAATTTCTGTACAGCAGTTTATTTGTATCTGACCTTAGCTCCTCAAATTTATCTCAAGAAATATGGTACAAATCCAATTTGGAAACATAGTTTTCTTACATTGTCTGGGGTAAGTATTAAGATAAACATAGTTTTATGTTATGTTGAAATAATATGGTCATTATATTTAGCACTGAGTTATACCTTAGTGTTTGCTCATCTTCACATTTGTGCCAAACATTTCAGTTACTTTATTCTTTTTGGATTAAAATGTTAATTGCAAACATTTTAATAGTTAATTTTAAAAATTAACTTGATTAGGAGTAATTGTTCTGTTGCTACAGTGTATCAGAAAATTAAAGTCTTATATAAGGGTGTATCATGATGTTATATTTTAAATACAGGAATTATTAAAAAACACAATACTTGGCTTAAAATGTATGTAAAGCTTAAAGTTAAAACTGGAAGTTTTTGAGCTGATGCTGAATGAAATAAAGATTGAATTATTTGTATAGATCATGAATTTACAGACAAATTCTATTTTTTTCTCAAAATAAATTGAAAATTTTCATTACCTTTTATGTAAGGTACCTGCTCTTAATATTCTGCATGAACTTGTTGCTTCTTAATTTCCCATCTAAGATGGGTCGAGAAACTTATTTATGATATCCATTCCATGCAATGATAACCTTCAAATCATCATTTGTGTTGTTAACAAAACATGAGGTGCTAAGAATATAATGAACAATCAAATTTAATTTTAATTAAAATTTGTTTATAATTGCTTTGAGATGTTATGTAAATGAGAACAATATAAATATATTACGTGACAATAAATTATTTTGTTTATTTTGTTTGAGATATTCTGGGTTAAAAAATATGAAATACCAAGTGGTTAAAATAACACTTTTACGTAAACATTAATGTAAAACATTGTTTTGATAGTAATTTTTACTTTTGACTTAATTACTTTGTCATTAATACTTAATAATGGGTTCATCTGTAAATCTACTTGCTCCAAGACAATGTGCTTTCTATATTTCCCATTTTTAATTCTTGCATCTATTTTAGCATATTGCATGTTGTTGATATCTGTAACCTAATGGAAACATCTTTGGTAGGTCATTAAGTAGAGAGCTAAGTCTTTGTTGCATGCATATCTGTACTCCAGAACTGTTTAAAACTGCAATTGGCTTACCATGAGAAGTAGTTCTCTGTACCACCATTAAAACTGCCTTTTGACAGCAGATATATTCCATGATCTACAAGATGTTTTCATATATAGTGAATAAATGTTCACTCTAAAAGGTCCTTGATAAGGAGGGTGGACAGATTACCTAAGACTAAACTAGGGAGGTAATATAAAATCCTAGGGATGTAGTTTGATGGATTATGGACCTTGAAGCCAATTTCCAGGTAAGAAACTTCTTACCATATCCCTCATTTTCAGTAATACCATAATTGGATAGGAAATGGGTCGTTATCATCCTCTAAAGGCAGAGCCTTGTCATTGCAGCCATATATCTCTTTCCATTGTTGTTCTTTTCAAATATTTATTATATGCTATTTCTCCCTTACTACTTTTATGTCTGCCAGGGACTTTTCTTGTCTTTCCTCTTTCTTTTTTCATAGTATTTTACCCTCTATTAATTTTCTAGGAAGTTATTTTATGGAGGAACGTGTCCCAACTAAATCAATTTTCCTTTTCTCCACCCCTTTCATTGAATTCCTTCCATTTTTAATTCCCTTCAGGACTTCTATGTTACTTTTCTTGTCTATTTATCTTATCCGTCTCCAAATCCACCTTTCCATTGCTCCCAACAGAGACTTTTGCAAATTCCACATAACATGTACTCTAAATAAACATTTTTTTTCCAATGTTATATGTTTTTTCCTAAAAGATTTTTACTTTCATACGTCTTCACTAAGACTCCTTTTTCACTGCAGAACTGCATCTCTCCCTTCTAATTTTGCTCCCAAGGTAACCTGCAATGGGTAGCCTACCCAAATATCATAACCTACAAGATTGGTCTTTATTTTAGTTGTGGCATTACATCGCTATTATAAATTTCGCTTCAGGATTTTGAAGTATTGATGCCAATCATGTAGTAAAGTAAAATTTTGCTCCTAAAATATTGCATTTTAGAAGTACTTTTTCAAATGGCATATAAATATTTTGACAGTCGTTGATTAAAAACGTTAATTGACTACTGTAATTTCGCAGTTGGAATTGTGTGAATGCTATCGTTTAAAATTTGGAAACAATGGCTTTGGTATCGATGTTAATATATGCCGTTCAATTGAATCTGTAACACCTGGTTGGTGAGAGGTATGGTATGAATGTATTAAGTAAAAGCACAGCAGTCGTGAGAATTTTAACGAGTCAGGCTGAAAGCTGAAGTTGATTTAATTATTGGAATATGGTACTATGACATTTTGGAGGTGACGCTAATGGCTATTGTTTCTTTCATAATACGACTGTTCGATAAGATATACAGAACCGACGCAAAGTATCACGCCAAACTAAAGTTCTCCCATCCTGAAAAAAATATTTTCTTCAAGTGACATTGGTGAGATAACACGGAATCATATCCTTGGAAATTCTACAATTGCCCCAGGCCATTGACTTTTACCTTTAACACTGCTTGAATCTTGTGCAATCGGCAATGTGTGCAACGAAATAAAAATATAATTAAAACATTAGTCAACTACCAAAACTATAAAACAAAAGGAAGTTATCTAATAAATTCCGCAGACTGTTGTACGATTCAACTTCATAAGTTGAGTCACTATGTTGGGTACTTTTGCATTGAAGTTTCTATTCGTCGTTTCACCTTCAATTACGGTGGCTCATGTTTTTTTAAAGGTGATATGAGGACAGAAAAAGATTTATATCTGGGAATCAATATATTTTCCGTAATTTTTCTCTTAACCCGACGAACGAAACATATGTTTATTTATTAAACAATACCGGCCATTCATACAAACTATTCTTACTACCCAACATGGGATCGCTCACTATCCCGGTATACCATTCACGTGTTCTACTTTGAAAATATATGATTACCCATCAATGTATTGATAAATAATATTATACAAATATCATATTACCATACGCATATGATTCTGTTACCCTGAAATAAAACGTATTTCTTCTGGAGGTACGTACTCATGACATCAGAAGTTATTAGATCAATGCTTTGTCATTCCCAGACTTATTTTCGTCGCGAAATTAAAACCCCAAAACGTGAGAGTGAAACTTCCTTGATTGGGTGGCACCCTTGATCACCAGCTGATCGCGGAAAACAGTTGGTGGAGAAAACTTCGTATGCATTTTATGTCTTCAAATTATTAAGGGTATAAAGTGTCATTTCTTGGTGGTGATGATATGAAAAATACCACTCGTCCTGAGATGGATATACCTTGTGTTAATATTTTCTAGTGTATAATTTCTTAGAAGAGTTGCCAAGTCTTGAGTGTCGATTGACTGCGAACCTGACGTCACAACATTATGTGATACTGTGGGGATGTGGGGAGTTCCTCGGTGAGTACCCGTAAAGTTTTAGCTTTATTTCTCTCTGTATGTGATTTTGCAGTGTGAGACGATGTCAGAACGATTTACCATGTTAGTTTGACGGTATTTATATAAATTTTTACGTATGTAATTGGAAATTTCATTTAAACTTTTGGCTGTGAAAAAGGTAGTACGCCAATGTTTGTTGAACGGTAAGCAGGGTAACCTTGAGGAGGATTATCGCTGTGTGTGTATATCTTTGTTAATTTTGGAATAGGCTACAATTGACTGAATATATTCAAGCTCGTACTATTTAGAGATGCAGACGGAAGATTGATTACAACCATATGTTAGGCAACAAGTCCTTACTGTTTGACTGGCCGTTGGCATATAAAGACGTTTTTAAAAGTAGGTCGTAAGGTAATATATTTCGGCGGTGATTTCTTATATTGTTTGAGCACAAGATCGCTTCTCCTTGAAGGTAAATATTCTGATTTTACGGATATTATGTATTGCTCTGCAAAATTTTGAATTTCTCAGCAGTTTCAAGATGTAATTAGTTTGTAAGATATTTTAGTAACATTTGCCTCGGAAATATTTTCATCGAGTGATGCATGAAAGTAGGAAAAAACCTGGGGAATCATTCAAATGGTTTCTATTTATTTACTGGGATACTTCCTGACGTTTTATAAATTTACATTTCTGCGAGGATTTATTTTGCAGCACATGACAGACAGTTGCCAACATAAAGAATACATTTCTTATTTTATCTATCGTGAAGTGCGTGAGTCTTAATTGTTGGTTATTGCTTCGGGCAAGAGTAATGTCTTTCGTTTCACGTGCGTGACTAATGAATTTTTGTTGCACTGTTTTCACTACTATTCCTTAACATTTTGTAGAAATGTTTTAATTAATCATTTTCAATTATCAATCTTGACGAAATATATTTTGTGCTTAATGATCTTTCACTTTATTTTTTCAGAACGTTATGTCTGCCTTCGAGGATAGGTTGAATTTAGGTATTTTATGAGGGAATGCTAATTATTCATACTTATTGTCAGTATTTTTAACATGCTAAAATCAGAAAGCATGAAAAGGAACTAAAATATGGTTTTCTCCCCATCCTTAAAAAATAGAAATTATTTTCCTGTGACGACTAATGGAATAAATTGTAATTTTTAATAAAATAAATAATTTAAAATAAAGGGATATGCTAAGGTCATGGAAGTCGTCATAAAGAGTCTTTTGGTCTTATGTCAGACATGCAGAATTTGAGGGTAAGTCTACATGGATAGTAACTTTCATTTGATACACATTATCAATTATATAAGAAGTGTTTTGCCCATGCACATTTTTTCTGAGAAATACTTTTTAAATTGTAGTAATTTATTTCTTTTCAACAAAGCAAAAATTTGAAGACTTCCCCAGCACATCCACTGTTGCATTGGAAGAGGGATGTGTAATAAAGAAAGAGGAAGGGAAGAAGGGGGATCCATGTGAAGAGGAAGAAGCTGATGAGAGCAGTAGTGGTGAAAAGGGTCCTGAACCTGCTCATCATGCCAGGCGCCCCATGAATGCATTCCTCATTTTTTGCAAACGACACCGTGGAGTTGTCAGAGAGCGCTATCCACAATTAGAAAACCGCCAAATCACTAAAATTCTTGGTGAATGGTGGGCAAATTTGGAGCCAGATGAGAAGGCATCCTACACAGATTTGGCTAAACAGGTACATATTCCATAAATTTACCTTATAGAGTATTTATGTAAAATAAAATTAATAAAAGTTGAAATGTATACCACCTTGATGTGTCATTCATTTTAGTTACTCATGGTTAATTTATAGCACTATAAATTAAAGTAACTGTTTATTACAAGAGCTTTTATGGTATTTTGACAGAAATAATAATGTAAGAAGAGTTAGTAGTTATGTAGTAATAGTTGTAGAAGAGTAGCAGAGCACTCAATTACTTAATTGGGGATCTGCATCCTGTGTTCAATCCTGGTGATGCCTCAGGATCACTCCAGCATAACTCAAGCTGGGCATATGGAAAGGATCTGCTTCCCCAAACTGATGCGTGAATTTTTATATACCATCTGGCTTAGTTCTCTGGCCAAGTCAGAATTGATCATCAATACTTGATCGAGGACTAGGGGAAAATAAGCCTCAAGGTTGGGATTAGTGGGCTTCTTTTAGGAAAGGAAAAAGTAAACGTATTGTAATCCACAGTATTTCCTGGGATATTTGCACTGTCAGCTTTGGGAGCACTGATAAAATCAAGAGTATGTGCTGGTCATCTTTTGGGGGGTTGATGGATTTAGAAAAATCATTTGACAGAGTGAGGTGGGCAGGGTTAATGATATAATTAGAGAAGATAGGTGTAGACTGGAGGGATAAACAAACTTACTGGAAACCTAAATATAGTTCATTACAGTGCAATAGGATTAAAAGTTAGAGTCAGGTTGTGCAATATTAGGCAGGAAAGTAAGACAGGACTTCCCATAATTGCCTCTCTTTTTGAATGTATATGCATAGGTCATTATAAAGAGAGACATGGAAATTGCTGGAACTGGGTTTGAAAGTTGTTACTGCACTAATTATTTGTGAAAGTTTTGTGAAATAGCTTCTGTTCTAGTAAATTGGCCAAATGGTTACTCCTCAGTTGAATTCATTACATGAAATAGTTCTCTCACCTTCCCCTACACCCTAAGTGTACAACAAATTCCAAGAGTTGATCATTTTCCCGGATGTTCACCATGATTATTGACTGGGTTTCAGGGCAAAAAAATGCTGAGATCAACTGATCAATGCCGTGGAAAGCTATGCCCTAAAGTTGAATTCTGAGTGTTAGAATGAGATGGAGGACATTGGAATGATGCTCTCCTCTATATATCTGCTTCCCTCAGTTTCCTTAGTAAATCTTTTGCTTCAGAAACAGTATCATCCAGCTTTGGTTCTGGGCATTTGGGGTGGAGTTAAGAAACTGAGATTTTTCATTCTCAGCACCAATGATTAGCATCATTAAGTTCAAGATTTTCAATGTGTTTATTTATTTTCTCCATAATCATCTGTGAAACTATTCAACCTCCGAATTTACCTTATAAATAATAAAATTCACTGAGGAGGGCATCACCTTGTTGAATTCCATAATGAAAACAAATAGCTGTTGTAGCTTAGATGTATTTCCACAGCACAAAAGGATTACACATGACCGATTTTGAATGAATCATTGAATTTGAACCACCATTCATCAACCAGTTGATCATAATCATGGCCATCAAGTAGATGATGTCGATTATTCATTCAAAATGGTCATGTGTATTCTTTTTGTGCTGTGGAAATACACCTAAGCTACAACATATTTTTTTTATCAGTACTTAGATATTTCAGCTTTTGTATATTGTTAGAGAATTGTAGGGGAGGAGAGGCAATTGCTGGTGAAATTTGAAGAAGACAGGGAAGATGGAAGGAATACTCAGAGGTGATGGGTTTTTGAAGACAGTAGTGAAAAGTAGAATGTTGATTAAGAAATGGAATGGAAAGAATAGTTATTTTAGAATTATAGCTGGTAGGAATTACACAGAGTTGAAGAGGCAATTGCGCCAAGGTGGGGTTTGGTAGTTAAACAATCTTCACACTGCAAACATAGGATGATGATCAATAAAGGTGGCTGAGCACCATCCTGACTGGTTTTACCTTCTTTATTTTGTCCCTGATTCACTCATTTCTGTGAATAGATAAGGAAGATGTAAGGCAAGTTGCCATTGATAGAGAATAATGAGGTGAGAATCTTGCAATAAGAGGGAGACTGATTGGACAAGGCATGGAAGACTATGATTGAATGAGAGAATACCTGGGTATTCCAGTTAGAATGATATGTGATAGTAAGTATGCACATTCAAAGAGGGGTTTACATTAAGGTGAGGCTAGATAGTTCTAATCTGGTGTTCATCAAAAGCATGCAGTAACCTCTTCAGGTACCCTTCATCATCATAGTGTTATAAAAAATAATTACTGCACTAGAATTATAAATATAATTTGATTTGTTAGTCTTGAAAGAATTTTGGTTTTGGACTAATCACATTGTGGATCACACATAGGGGATTCATATATTTTCTTCTTGTGTAAGTGAAATAGTATCTAGAGAGGTCATTTAGAGACGGTAACAAAAGATGATAAATGTGAAGTTAGTGTTGGGTAAATAGGTATGAGATACTGGTGGCAGGTTATAAATTTATTCCCAGGAAAGCTAAATTTTTGTGTAGACAATGGTGATATACTTCTGCTGGGAAAATAGAAAATGGTTTTCGCAATTGTAATTCACATATGGAAAGATATGGACTACAGAAACTACTATTTGTAGCAACTATTTATACAACTACAGCACCAAATTCAGTGTTTAATATGAGAAACAAAAAGAGGTCTACAATAGATGTCAGGTGAAAAGGATAGGGGGCAAATGACATCAAGTTCATGGCTTGGCAATAATTTACAAATGGGCATGGCTACCAGAATAAAACTGATAAAGAAAACTACAGTACACCAAGGTCAGTTTTCTTATTAAACATTTTTTAAAAATCCATTTTTACTGTTCACAAATGTATCCAAAGCTTCACCTTATGATTTATAACAACCATTTCAGGCTCTACTTGCACTGTGTTGACATCCCCTGTTACATCACATAAACAATCCAGTGGTTACAGTTCATAGTGTAATGTAGCACACCACTTGAAAAATTTTGACCCTAATTAACTCCCTTTTGTTGTCCTAAGGTTCACTAATAGTCATGTGCACTGTGACATCAGCTGACCAAAACGAATAGGATGGTGCCCAAAGGGACATTTCAAATAAGAGCATCTGGAGTGATAGTATTTTTAAGTATGGAGCGATGCATACTGATGCATAAATAGTTGTAAAACAATTCAGGGAAAGCTGTTTGTTCAGAGCATCTAGTGTTTGAGTGGCATGAAATTTCTAAGTAACATGATCAGGAATAGTTGGAGGGAGAAGATTGCCATCACACTTCTTAGATTATGGCATTCCACTGTTGGCCACTCCTTCCTCTCCACAGAGGAAAAAATCCCAACCTGATGTGTCAGCTGCGACTGTCTTCTGACCAAGAGACACCTTCTGATTGAGTGTAAGAAATATCTTGATGTCAGTGAGGAGCAAAATAGAAAACCTAAACTATATCCTTGGAGATAGTACAGAAGTCCTCAACCAACTCTTAGCTATACAATGAAAACTGGCCTATCGCAGCTTTCATAACTTGTATTTAGCTTAATTGGATCTCTTCATTAAGTACATTTAACATTGCTATGCCATTGAAGACATTTGTGGTGCAAAATGTATGATGTCGATGCACCACAAAATGTAGCTCTGCTACTACTATTCCTAACACAAACATATAACTGTATATATTGCAGCCTTAGTGATAATAATCAGATCACTTTATTTTCAAATGTTTCTGCACATGTTCATTGTATAAATGTCATTCATCTGCAGTTACAAATTATTTATGTGTGTGAAAAGCTGTCACAAATACGGTTTTCTCATTTTATTGTTATTTCATAAAACTTTGGACAAATCGTTCTACAACTCAAAATTCTTGATTTTCAGTATAAAGAAGCATTTCTGAGGGCAAATCCCGATTTCAAGTGGTATAAACTTCCCGCTCCACCACTACGCACACTCATGACTCGCCCCTCAAATCAGAAGCCCTTGAAACTGGATTGCCAGGTTTCTTGTGGAATCATTACACCAGGAAAACTTGCAGGTTGGTATTGATGAATTTTTCTTGCCCATCCAAAGGAAAGCATCCTATTGCCTATCTTAAGGACCATACTTGACAAGTATCATTGTCATTTGGTCATGCTGGTGCTATCTCTGTGTCAGGCTGAGAACTTTTTGATCAACCCTTGTATAATTGTCAAAGGTTGAATGTACTTGCACTTTGACTGTACATTTGAACTATTTTGGCATTGTGGTAGTGCGAGTACTAAAGCTGTGTATGTGAAGTCATAATAATGCAATGAGATAAAAATGTTGCTGTATCAGTGTAAAATATCACCATTTTAGCTAAAATGGTGATATTTTACGTGGTGGTATAGCATTGTCATCACCATAAGTTTTTCAGTCCTAATGTCTTCTAACAGTGTAAAAAAATCGTGTTTTTATTTTTTCTGTCCATTAATGTATATTAACCTAAATGTAGAGTTACTCAAGATTTGTTGCTACATTTTGAAAGATACATATTATGTGCAGGTAAAAATAAGCAGCAATAAGAAAATTATTGCTTTAGGGTGAATCAGCGTAGAAATGAGTCCCACACACCAATAATAATTGTTAATAATAATTTTCTCCAAATATCACAGTCAGTCATAGATATAAGCAGACTTGAGGAGTAACGCATTAATTAGTTAAAGTTAATTTGAAAGAGATTACTTTTTACTAACTTTAATTTTCTTTTAACTTTCTAACTTAATCATCCCTTTTTTTATTCTTCACCATAAAATACATGGCACTTTTAAGGTTGGTAACAATGTGGTCTTCTGAGGCAGTTGCATAGTTTGACTGGTTTGATATTCTGGTCCCAGAGGAGAAAGTTTTAGAAAAGGTTTATTTTATCCTTGCTGATGTTTGGATGTATACATAGGACCTACGAGTAGAGGAAAAGATGCTCACAACTTGAGACCTCCCAGTTAAGAATGATTGAACCCATTTGTTAGAAATCCCAGAGATTCCATAAATGTTTAACTTAATAAGCAATATTTCATGATCCACAGAGTCAATTGCTTATTGAAGATTATAAAAACACCAGTGACACTATTGTGCTTGTCCAGATGGTCTATTATATCATAAATGAACTTTGACATTACAGTATCAGTGGACCTTCTCTTCATAAAACCAAACTGGAATCCAGAAAAGATAAAAAGTTTGTTTAGGAAGGATAATAACTTAATGAAATACTTTGGAGAACACAGAAAGAATTAATATAGGTTTGTAATTATTTAATTCATATTGGTCCCCACCCTTAAGAATTGGGATAACCTATCAGGAAAAATACTCTGAGACAATGACTCATTAACTAAGTAAGTTAGGGGATAGATTATGTAAGTTTTAGTATTTCCTTTCAAAATGGAGCCTGGAATATCATAATGTTTAATCTTATGCTTAATCTTTGTTTGTCACTATACTTTCTAACCACCATTCTCCATCCTAAAAGACTTCTTAATTTCTCTATCTACCTCACTTAACCTAACATTAGTAAAAAATACAATTCAATGCATTATATCAGTGGTCGACAACCTATGACCCACTGGTCACCTAGTCACCCACTGGTTTAGTGACCCGGTAAACAATTCTTAATTATGATGATTGGTGGGTATTCTTGCCAACGAATCCAAACGTATGCTTTTGATTTACGGCGATGAGTGGTGGTATAATGTTTATTATTTATCCCAATTGTATAATGTTTTTATTTTCTGTATTCTAAGATAATGTGTAATCTAAAATAGAAGTGATGTGACTCACCAGTAAAAATTTTTGTGAAAAAAAATTGATAAATGACCCACTTGAAAAACGTTGCCGAACACTGCATTATACCTTCTTAAATAACCTTTATTTTGTGACCTATTGGTAACATATCCATCCACCTCCCTGTTTTTTCATGTTCCTTTTTACAGCTTTCTCTCCTCTTCTGCAATACAAAACATTTTTTAGTTTTCTCTGTCTCTATCCATTTCATGTTCTTCTTATTAACAACTCAAAGACCCCTGCTCCCTCAAACTAACCTAACCTTCTTTTCTCTGGTACCACATTCAGGGAGTATTCAATAAGTCTCTGTGTGCCTAATTTTACACTTTTATTACATATATCTTTCCTTATTCTCTCTGTCAACAGCTCCATTTTCTTGGTAGATGCATCTTTTTAGCTTTCCTTCTGCTAATTTCCTTACTGCTAATTCCATTTTCCTCTGAAATAATTCTCAAATAAGTACAGTTTCTTTTTTCTCCCTTTCTGATTCAATCTTAAACTTTGTCTTCTAATTTTGGAAACCTCATATCTATTTCATTTCTCTTTTCAAACATGTTAATTCTATACTTACCTCTTTTGTTGAATGACCAGTGCTTGGTCAGCTGTGAATTAACTTCCCACCTATTTCAATTTAATGTGATTGGCTGGATCAAAAATCCCTCTCCTAATTTGTAAGGGTGACTCTTCCTTGGTAAACCACAGACTGCAATGTCTAAATTCTATGCAGTGTCTTGCAATGCTTGTCATTTTAATCCTCCAGTTTCATAATCTTCTATTCGGATATGTGCAGTAGTGTCTATGTATAGTCTTGGTATAGTCCCAGAGCATTTTTGATTGCCATCAGATTGAAATCTAAACTCATCTTGAAGCTCAGCAACAAGAGAAAGTCAGGTAGCTTCATATTGTATCCAAGGGTTGAGTCTGAAAAATTCAAAGATACATTATGATTCTGTTCACATGGACCTTTGTGAGTGTTTTTTCTTGTAATAGTTACATTTACACCATCCAGTTAAGTTATCACCAATACTTTCATGGGGTGCGAGTTGCATTTGCTTATTTTCAGTTGTGATGTACACAAATATTGTGAATGATAACCAGCATTCCAGTTATCTTGGTCCTCTCCGATGTAATGGCTTAGATATTCTGCTAGAGTCTTATGACACCTCTCTAATGCCCCATTATTAATTGAAAAAAAAGGAGTAGTGTGGATCTTCTTGATATGTAGACATAAGCTTGTCTGTCAAAGAAGTTCACTTAAAAAGTTATCTCCTTGATCAGTGAAAACGACTTGTAGATTGCAAAATTTGAAAAAACCCTCTTCCCATGCGATGGTGGTAATGGTCCACTTCTTTATAGGGATTGCTAAGGTGAAATTAGATTGGTTATATTGGAGTTTTAACAAGAATTTATTTCATCAGTAGTCACTGGTAGTAGCCCCACCATTGAAAATTTTTCCCATAGTGCTCTGGAAGTAGTGAAAATCTCCATAGGCATTTTCATATATGTGTTTGTGTTTTGGTACTTACCCCCTTGTCTCATTACTGCCATGTATTCATTAGCCTAACTTTTAATGAGGCTAGCCATGTATACATGAGGTGTACTCTTAATAATTACAGAACTAATTATTAGTTTTGTTTGCAGTGTTAGATTTGTTAATAATCCTATTTTCTTATTCTTTATTTTAGACGAGACGCAAATGGGAGGTCTTAGTAGCCTGTTATCATCACCACCAACCACTCCCACCTCCCCACACATTCCTAAACCACCAAAAAAAAGGTATTTGGAAGCAGCATTGGCTAATCAGGCATTTGGAGGTGAAGCACAGGAGTTTGAAGCTTCTTCTGATGTCATCCAAAAATATTCTGAGGTATTACCTTACCATAATTAGATTTTATATTTTATTTACATTTCATTATAATTATGTACATATACATATATATGTATCAGAATTCTGCAAAAGGCTGACTCAACCAGGCATTTAAATGCATCAATAGTAAGCAACTGGGTTAGGTCCAACTACCTTCGAGCTAAGGCTGCCCACTTCAGGGAAGTCAGAGTCTCATTGCAGCCTGGTTACGGGTGCAGTCAGTCCTGTTCAGGTCTAACCTACTGCGGTTGCACAGTAGGGTAGCTTGTGCTTCTGTAGTGGTTACTTGACAGTATGGGAGCTTATGGAGATTTGTTACTCGTGGAAATCACCAAAGGTCTAAAGTGGCGGTAAACAGCAGGAAATTAAACTTTAGAAATCAAAGCAGCCGGTAATGAAAAATCTCTTTCCTGAAGCAGAAAATCATGATTAATGGTGCAATTTATTTTCCAATATTATTTTAAACAAAAGGATTAATAAAAGCTTTCATGTAATAATGGGACGGGAAAGTATTTTGATTTTATGTTTACATTGTTCACATTGTTGTCGAAAAACCTTAACACACATAGTCTCAATAATTAAAAGTAATAATCTTCATATGTTATATTCTGCATTGGCACACTTAAGTATATACGATAGTTAGTTTTAATATATCTGTAAGTAATATAACAACTTCAGAACCAGAAGTTAAAAAATTATTCAAGGAAAAAAGGAGTCTTCTACTAAATCCTTGCAATCGTTCCTGGATAAATACTGGATACTAATTCCTGGATAAATACTGGATTCAAATAAATTTTAGGGTATACCTTATGGTAATTTACTCAAGATAACACAAATGTCCATTATTGCAATTTTATTTTTGCATTTGGTACTGTCATAGTCACTTGGGAACCTGGGTTGATTTGACAGTTTGACACGGAGATCAGTTGGCACTTAAAAAAACTGTCTTCAGCATGGATGGGGTTCAAAATCGTTCAGTCCACGCAAGTCCAACAATGTTCTTTCAGCGTAGCGTAGTGAACAAAGTACAGTTACCTTCTCCATGCTACCTGACTGGACTGGCAAGAGTTAAAAAGCAAATGTCTTCTGCATCGATTTTGAAAAAGCTTTTGACAAAATTAATCACCAATTGCTACTATATAAGCTGGAGAATCGATTCAATATTCATGGTAAATTCCTCAAAATTTT
>WURS02000011.1:4851705-4863926 GCA_011762765.2 Rhinocypha anisoptera | reverse complement strand
GACCCCCACCGGAAAAACACCCCTTCCCCCCCCCGCCCCCCCCCCCGCCCTGGGGGGGGAAAGCGCTCCCCAGGGGGCCCCCCCCCCCCCCCCCCAAGGAAGACAAAGGTAGCTGCTTATTGCAGTATCACATCAAAAATGATTATTGGCAACATACTTGAGTAAGTACAAAAAATTTCATTGAAAAGTTATAAATAATATGGAAGCAATAGCATTTTAAAGAGAAGAGTTCATTTCAACATGGTCTTATTTAAATACCTGCTGGAACAGAGGGGTATGAGGAATTAAAACCACACCCCACACAACGTGTTAAAAGTACCAATAACTATACATTTTACCCCAGTAAGAAAACTAAAGTAATGAGATTGTCGTATTAGAATAATTTAGAGCAAGTAGAAAATTTTACTAATATGGGAAGCATCTAGAGGAAAATGGACTTAGTGGCCAGGATATTAGATGAAAAACTACATTAGCAAAGGAGGCCTTTGCAAAAATAAAGAAGTTGATGAGAAGGACCTAAAGGAAAGTTGAAGAAAAGTTGAGAAGATATGAAGAAAAGCTGAGAAGTGAAACTTTATAAAAGAAGAGAAGAAACTTAAGAAGAGTCAAAGAAAAGATTCATGAAAACCATCATATGGAGCATAGAATTATATGGATCTAAAACATGGTCCATGAGGAAGGATGATGAGCATAGATTGGAAGCTTTTGAGATCTAGTTTTGGTGAAGGATGGAGAATGTGAAGTGGACAGAGAGGAAAACTAATGAAAAAGTGCTGAGAATGGTATTGGCTACGTGGCTAAGTGCTAAGAGACGATTGCTACATGAAATCCAAAGATGGCAGGAAAGGTGTATGGAAGGGGTACTCAGGGGCAATGGGTTGTTGACGGTAGAGATAGAGGGTAGAATGTTGGGTAAGAAAGGTAGGAGTGAGAAGAGGGTTTAAGCTAAGAGTTAGCAGGAAAAGAAATTCCAACCTAATACTCATCAAAAACCTACCTTAACTGGTAGATTACCCTTCATCAATGGACAACAGTTTCTGGCTTTGTTTCTCAATTTTTCACAAGCCTATGATATGATTTGACCATACCACACAAATAAATATATTATTACAGAGTCAGAGGTATGGCACATAATATTAAAAGTGTAATCTTAGTAATAGGGCATGATGTGCAGAAAATGAGATTG
Organism: Rhinocypha anisoptera; assembly: GCA_011762765.2. Taxonomy (NCBI): domain Eukaryota; kingdom Metazoa; phylum Arthropoda; class Insecta; order Odonata; family Chlorocyphidae; genus Rhinocypha; species Rhinocypha anisoptera. The sequence goes on along the minus strand of WURS02000011.1, from coordinate 4,862,740 downwards.
AAAGATCATTATGAATCTAAATCTGACCACAAAAAAAGATGACTGCATGAGTTTCACAAGGATTATCTTGAGCCCACTGCTCTTCCTATCTTTATTAATCTGTAAAAGCACACAGATAAAACAGTTACTCTTTGCAAATGACATAATTTTAATACCAGCAGAATCATCATACCATAAATAAAGAATTATTATTATTATTACTTTATTATGGCACTTATTACAATTACAGCCCATTTTGTAACAAATGTTTGCTTCATATATCATAGCTTTCACCCTCATTGTCAGTATTAATTTACATTGCTTATGTTAAATTTACAGAAATATACAATATCATTAAAAAACTATTAATGAATTTTTGTGATTGGTATATTGACTTTTTACCCTATATCTTGGATCTATCATCATCGCACCTGATCCTATGACTATCCATTTTTTTCTTTCATTTTTGATGTCACTGCTTAGACAAGTTTATCACCTAGCTGCATAAAAGCAGTGCTACATTCTCAGGTACTCTGAAGGTCCTCCTTCACAAATTTTCATGAAAATTATGTAAAGAATCAAGACCTAATGAATCTCAGACCATGGTAAAACTCCACCACCGCAAATGGTGCAACCGCAGTACCCACTGGAAGGTTCAAACATATATAGATTTCAAACTTTCACACTCTGCTTGAAGTATTGCGCACAGATTTTCTCACTGGAATGCACATGAGCTGGAAGTCAACAAGTACTTACAAATTTTAAAACTTTCTAACATGAAAAACTCAACAACACTAATTCAGTAACATCAAAGAGCTACATCTTTGTACTTATGAAAATCATCCGACTCGGCACCAAGGGAAGTTCTACTGCCATCAGAAGAGACTGGGAATGTGGAGGGATTAGGGAAGGGTGGACCACTAATGCTTGCTGCAACTCTGAGATCACCGACAGACAGCGCTCTCCTTACCGCTCCCCTTGCCATTATTCGCTTCTCCCTCAACGACCCACCACTGTCTCCTTCCCACACACCCCCTCCAGTCCATGCTGTTGTCACCCCTGCTCTCGCATCTGGGTGCACGTAGTCCATATACCCAATGGAGATTGGCCGGGAGGGTAGCGGATAGTGCCAGTAGTCACCAATGGCAACTGGCACACCATTTTCTGTTGCTCCATCCATTTGCCACCCTCTCACTGGACCTTGTTAGCAAATATTGAAAATATTTTTAAGGGATATTACATAAAAGAACCAGATATGGTTAGATAAATTATTGAATAGTGCTTATAAATATTCATTTTTCATTGTAAGTATTTAAACTAGCAAGAAACGTGCAATTGAAAACAGGTTTGAAGCCAGATATTGGATATATTATGCAGCATTGATTCCCCATTAATGCAGTAAGTTACAGAGCCATATGAATTGAGTAATGTGGCCTAAAATTATGGTGTCATACCACACATTTTTAAGGAAGATAAATCAATTTTCATTCCATTAATTTATAGCAGACCTGAATATTCACTAAGGAGGCCTGGAATTCCATAATGACACAACATGTAGGTAGTAACCTTTATGTATTTCCACAGAAAAATATAAACATGATCAGTTTTGATGATAATTGTCATTATCTGGGGATGATTATTATTATCGAAATTCATAGTTGTGTCATATTTTTTCTGTGGGAATGGTCAGTTGTGTCATATTTTTTCTGTGGAAATACATAAAGGATACTACCTACATGTTGTGTCATTATGGAATTCCACTAGGCTAAGGTCTCCTTAGTGGATTATATCCTGTAAACTATAATATTCATTACAGGTGACAAGTTTATGATAGTACTTGTTCCCTCCAGATTTTAAACAGACAGGGGACACTCTAAATCAATCAGTGGCCCACAAAGATAGCCTCATATCTTATTTCTGTAGATCTTTATAGTCAATATGAAAATTTTAAAGCAAATTTTTGGCAAGTAGCCATGTTTCTGTAATATAAAGAGAGAAAGTAGGAAACATTAAATTCCAAAATACCTGGATAACCACAGTGAATATGGTTAAAATGTATAGATGACTACTTTTTTTATGATTTCAAATGTTGAAGAACTGGTTAACCCATTAATGTCAGTAGGATTTATTTGAAGATATCTTATTTTACCACTGTGTTGACGAAATGGGTCAAAAACTGGGTCCATTGTTGTTTTTTTGTATGCAGTGAGTCCATTGGACTTTGTAAGCTCATACTTTGACTCTAACAACCTGTAGTCTGTAGACTTTTCCACCACAATGGTATAAAGAATTTTTCCTATCAGAGAAATAAAAAATATTCATCTTTAAATTTTGTGAATATCATCATCAGGTAGCAACTCCAGTTCCCCTAGGTGTTGTATATCAGCCTCTTCAATCGGCTCCTGTCTTTGTAAATTTGTTAACATTTTACTTCTCCCCAAGAGCTCCTTCTCATTTGGAAGTCTAGTTTTACTCAGTCTATCCACTTCTATCTTGGCCCATTCTCTGTATTGTCTTTTTCAGCCATATCTTTGCTGTTCTGGCTGATTATATCCTCATAACGGTTCAACAGCATTCCATCATGGAACTCCTACCTTTGTTAATCAGTGATATTTTTCAACTGACCTGATTTCTTATATCTTCAATCTCTTGCCTGTTGAGCATTGTCTTTTGTATGTTCAACATGAAGCATTTCAATGTATTAACCTGGATTCTGCCGGTCTCTACTTGATGGTGTTCAATGAAATACTAAAATGGATGAATAAATACCCTATTCATTCTGATTTTTGGAAGAACACTGCAAAAATGAAGTGTAAGGTTTATCACTCAGAAATGTATTTGAAAAGTTGCTTAGTGATATATCTGTACAATACATTTGCAATCAAAATTTTTGTATACACAAGAAAAAATCTATCGTACTCACAACATTAGTGTAAATTAAATGAAAACCTTTTTTGACATCTAACTGTTGCCAGGATATTATAGTTTGCCACAAGAATCTATGTACTGGTTTCTCAATGAGGACTTGAGTGTTCCTCTAATTTATGATAACATATCTTAAGATCAATATATATTTAGAAATGAAGATAATTTTTAATTCAGGTAATAATAATGAGATTGGAAATTCTGAAGACCAGGTGCTCTCAGTTCAGTCATTTATGAATAGCTTTTAAAAGTATTTTTCCCAATGGGGTTACATATAAAAAGATTTTTTAGTAAACGAATCCATGGTATAGTAATTTGGACACAAGCCAGCAAAACAATTTATAAAAGGCGAGGAGGTTTTGGTAATAAATTTGTATTCTTCACAGTTCTTTGGGGTATTTCTTTGTCTTTGATGCATACTATGGAAAAAATCATCACAAACAAAAAAATTTATAATTGACCTGGTGATTGATTTGTCAAACAATGTACCAAATCTCTAAAATTGCACAGTTTTCTCTGGTAATTATTTCATCACTTTACACTTTTTACTACAAAAAAGAAACATTAGAGCAGTGGGGACCTTTAGAAACAATCAAGTTGTCCTATCATATATCCAAAGGACACAAACAAAAAGAAACAGAGGAGACTAAAGCTACTTTTTTGATAATAATAACAAAACAATGTGCATAAAGTAAAAAAATAAATATGTACCTATGCTTTATTCTCATCAATTATCATTTTGTTGAAAACTAACAAGTGAAATAACGATAAAAAGTTGAAAAGTGAGAAGTAGCATTCCACAGTCAGTATCATCGCATACAATATAGGCATGGGTAGCAGAGATATTCATAATCAAAGTATCATTTTGGGGAGAATAGTTGTAGAAAGAAGAAAATGATGGTGAATTGTATATTATCAGGCATAACTATGTGGAAATCCATTTCTGAGAAAAGGAACAACGATGATGACGCCGTAGCGTTGAAACTAGTTGTACCAAATTAAAAATCAAGTGGAAAAATACGGAGTACGTTGTTCCTTTTCTCAAAATGATGGAGGTTACGTTCATGTATATGCTATGTATCATTTTGGGGAAAATAGTTTTAGAAGGAAAAAAATTATGGTGGGTTATGTCCATGTATATGCTAGACATGGTGGTCACTAATGTGCAGAAACTACATAGCATGGTTGCCAATGGAAACATGGATCAACTAGCTTTTCCTCACAGAAACATACAAAGTTACATACGAGGTGCCAGGACAAATAAATGCAATAAAAGAGGACTTTCCAGGAAAACTAGAAAAACAATTACATAGTTGTCTGTCAAATGAATAGCAAATCTCTTTGCTAAACATTTCACCAGTGTCTGGTACAAGAATTCTTTTATGAGAATTACCTTACTGTCCTCTCTTTACATAATATTCATGATGCACACAGTAAAAAAAATGGCAGTGGATATTGAATTTCAAAATAAAAAATAAATACCATTCATGCCGTCAAGGAGAAAACTATTCAAAGAAATTCATTCCAATGCCATTCAAAAAGTGGCATTTTGATATCTTTTAAATATTTTTTACTTGCTGATTCATCCAATTGTCACTCCATACTCACATCATACTTACTTGACCATTAGAAAGAGAAGCCTTCATGCTTCCAGATTAATCTTTCAAATGCTTCCACCTATAAATGTGCAGATTAACAAAAGAAGCTTTACAGAAGGTGAAATATTTCAAGTGACCTAGTTTTGACCAAAATTCTTTCTTTCTTACATAGTTAGCAACAGATTTCAAAGCCTAATAACTTCATTCTTAAACCTCTACTAAACAAATGTTTATAAATATCGCTAATTACCTATATCATATTTAAAAACTTACCAATGGGGAAGACATCACCATGAGAACGAACTCGGGGAAAAGTCGCCATGCCCCCGTGAGCAGAAGATGACGAGGAATTCACAATCATGCCGTGGAATGTTGAGGCATCAAACTCACTGCTGCTCATTCCTGGAGCGATCCCGCCTTTCACATTCATCTCTAAGAATGCTAAACGGAGGTTATTTAAGGGTGTTAATTGTTGGTGGTAGGGTGACGCAAAGTCTCCAGAGGCAACAGGGAGTCCACCCTCGGGTAGAGACCCACCGAAAGGTAACTGCTGCCTCGACTGATGTATTTGGTTGAGGTACGGAGTGGAGCTGGTTCCTCTGCTTCTTCGGCCCCCCCATGTGCCAAACTGTTGTTGGGTACCGGAGGATACCGACCTGTAAGAAATTCACTTGACGATAATATACCATCATATACTGTACATAATTCTATTATATTATATTCCTACTCCCTACATCTATTACTTTCCTCTAATAGTACATACATATGTAATGCATGTAAATAAATTTCTAAACTGATTCCCAGTAGGGAGATATTATACATTAGCTTGTCAAACAGAAAAGACGCTAATTTAAACATTCATGGTGAGACTGCAGGGACCAATTTATTGGCTATTGCGGGTAGTTACAAAAAATGCCATGGGCTGATCTGCAGGACCTGTGGTATTTTTTATATTTATATAAGTAAATGACTTATTTCCCTAATACTACAAAATTACTCTTATATGCAGATGATACCAACATCATTGCACTCGATCAACTTTTTAAGATCAAGTGAGATCTAAGGCTCAATTAAACTTGAGGCACCATTTAATTTATGGAAAGAATTTTTCGATGGCAATAAGTTACCTGATGACGATGAGTCTAGTTGGACCCTTGAAGTAAACATTGGGGAAGTTAATCACAATGAACAAGAAACTGAGATGCATTTGGTGGACACGCAATGATAATGTCCCCCGAGATGCATATTGAGAAGCCAAGGGCTAATGGTTACAAGAGAAGGACAAGCCAGAAATGACCAAGTTTGGCTGGGACCAGAATGATCATTCGCTCAGAACGATCATCCTGCATTTCAGCTTCTGTCAATTCGTTAGGAATGAAGCCCATGAACTTTAGATTTTTCTTCAAGAGAAAAAGTGTGATGCACTGATATTAACGGAACACTGGTTACAAGAAGATGGAACGGAGTGCTATGGTATTAATGACATGAACATTGCTGCATCATTTTGCACATTGGTAATAGATAATATAATTATAGATGGAGAGATAATAGAGGTGGTGCTGTTGCAATTTTTCGCAACCCTTCATTGACTTTTGCCTCACTCAGGCTTAACAACATTGAAAATATACATTATTCAAATGTACTGCTATAAATATATATAATATAAATATACTTAAGGTTAAAAAAATGGTGAATATCACTGGTTTAAAAATATCAAAAAACAAACTCCTCTATACCATAAACTATGCTAAAATTACTTCTAATATGTCACCAATCGGTGCCTCTAGACAAGGAGAAGAAAATTTAAAAATTCAATCAACTGAGAAAGAAAGAATCCCATATAAAATAATAAGAAATAAAATCAGCTGAAAGGAAGGAAGGCTAGGAAGAATGGATAAAATATAAAGAAGTACTATGATCTCATGCAATTAAATAATTCAATCCTATACAAGGTAAAGTTGAAGCATCATAAAAAAACCAATAGAAGCAACTTCAGAGATCATAGAGTAAAATTAAATGCCATCTGAGATTGTAAATAGGAAATTCTTATTGAGGATAAAGAAGGTAAATATATTGAGGAAATATTTATGATAGATACTAAATACAGGGTAGTACACTCAAAGATAATAAAGAGGTCAATGATAATGAAAAAGAGGTACTTATACTTGGCATAGAATTTTATGCAGCAGTGAAGGTTCTACAGTCAAGTGCGGCACCAGGGATTTACAAAATACCATCAGAATTATTCTAATAAGTTGGAAAAAGACATTGGATGAGTTATGTCACCTGATATAAGATAAGTATACAAGAAGATAACTACTAATGGACTATAAGAAGAATATAAATGTCCCTATACTAAAAAAGAATAGGGTAGACAAATGCAATAACTTCTATACGATCAGCTTGCTGAGTACCACATCAAAGATTCCAGAAAGAAAAATATACTGAAGAATTGAGAGCAAAAAGGTACTCAAGTGAGAATCAGTTTGGATTTTGAAGCAGTAGATGAGTAAGGGAAGCAATCCTTACACTTAGCAATCCTCATCTTGAAGAAGAGATTACAAAAAGACCAACCAGAGTTTATTACATTTGTGGACTTGGAAAAACCTTAACAATGTGGACTGGCCCATCATGTTACAACCCAAAGGTTACTGGAATGAACCATAATGACAAAGGATTAATTCACGTTCGTTACAAGGACCAGACAGCATTGATAAGATGTGGCAAAAGTAGAGAAAAAAGCAAGGATATAGAAAGGAAAAAAAACAAAGATGCTTACTATTGCAGTTGTGCTTCAATTTGTACATCGAGAGGGGATTTAACCCCTCAGCTGTGGGAACTCATTTCTGTAGCGATGGCTGTGTGCGGGGGAAAAGTAGCTGCTCTTCCCTTTTATTTCCAAAAAAAGGTTTGTTAGGTGGCGGACCTGGGACGACCTTTATTGACCATGTAGCTGTTCCCTCCAAGGCGGTAGTGGAGATACAATTGACTATAGTCAAAATATTTCATGCAGGAATATATCAAAAAATGAATTCCACATTTATTTTCCTTGTTAATTTCTGATTAATTTGATACTAAACAGTACGTAATTGCTTTCATTTATAACCAGCATTTCATTATAACCAACTGAAACTATGCTGCAACTAAGGGAAATGATGAGGGTGGGTCAGAAAACAATTTCCCATATCTCGGCAGATGGAATACATTCGTCAAACTCACCCCAGGGTCGTGAACCATCATAAATGGCACTTCAAAGGGATGCCTATTCTGGAACAATGGGAAAGTGTGACCAATCGGACCTTTTTGGAAAGGACGGGCCAAAAAATTTCGATGGGTTCTAAGGAAATTACAAAAGTGCGGTCATACATACATGTACGTATTCTCCACAGTCACATGCAAAAACATTGACCAACGTATCCCGGAGACAGGGGTTAATGAGATAGAAAGGATGATAAATGGAGGTACAGGATATATGGGGAGGTTATCAGAATGCTCCAATTTACAAACGAAATTGCAATACTGGCAGAGAAGGAAGAAGATTTAACAAAGGCCTTGGCCTGCATGGAAAGGAGAATGAGAAAATACAATTTAATGACAAAATAGAATAAAAAAGTAATGTTCTGCAAACAGAATAAGGGTAAAAGTTGATAAATCAAGTCAGAGAAGGAAGCAATGGGTCATTTTGGGGAATTATTTTACCTAGGAGGCAAGATTATCAAAGACAGAAGAAGGAAGAAGGAAATGATAAGATGAATAGCCCAGGGAAAGAAGGTTTTTATTCAAAAGAAACAATTACTTACAGCAAATAATATTAGCTTCGAAATAAGGAAGAGGTTCATGAGAATGCACTTATGGGGCATACTCTTATATGGAAGTGAGGCATGAACAAAATTGCCTTCAGACGCAAAGATTGGGAATGGTGGCAATGTGGGGCAACAAGAAATTTTAAAATTAAATTGGTAGACCGAGTAACGTAGGTGAAAGTGCTCCAAAAGGCCTGCAAAAAGAGAGGATTATGGTCTACACTTGCTAGAGGAAGAGGGAAACTAATAGAGCACATATTGAGGCCTGAGAGTCTAGTGAGTAAAGGATGGCATTCAAAAATCCAGTAACCTCCAGACCTGAGAATTCCAGATTTCCATAAGTACTGAATTTTTATGGTTAAATACGCTGTACATTTTTTCTGCTAAGAAAAATCCAAAGACAAATATTTATTAGACTATGCAATCAGCCATAATGAATAAACTACATAAAGGAAAAACTTGTGGCATTATCTGGCAAACTTAGACGTGAACAATTGATGATCGATTACAGCATCACGGAAACAAAAACGATGCCTCCAGAAAAGCGGTGAGCCAACATGGTAAAATTTTAAATGCTTTCTGAAATCCATGCCTGAAAACTGAAAGAACCAGATTATCGATGGCTGGATTTTTTTATATCTAACTGTACCATATTGGAAGGGACCATAGGAGGGAAGAACTCTAGAGGTAGTAGAACAAGGATGGCATATGGGAGAAATAGATGATAGAAAATGTTATAAGAGTTAGGATCTAAGAAGTTATGAAAAGAGGCTGGCAGGTTAAACAGGATAGCTTGGAGATTTACGATAAACAAACCAATCTTCAAACCTCAAGCCTAGATGATGATCAATAAAGGAGGCTGAGCATCATTGTGACTGGTTGTGCACTCTATATTTGACAATATTTGCTCAATCCTGTGAATAGCCAATGAAGAATTACTCTGAAGAGCCATCCGTAGAGAACCTCATGATAGGAGTATACTTACAATAAGAGGGAAAGTAATGGGACAGATATTGAGGCATGACAGTTTTGTGAAAAATATAATGGAAGGGATCTTTGGAGGAAGATGGCTTAGAAGACACAGCCAAACTGTTTCATTTTATCAGTTTGTCAGAAATTTCCATGAAGCATTTCATTGAGTGGTGAAATTTAGAACTTCATTGGTATGGCTAAAAATTATGTGGAAAAATACTGCATATATTGGTAATCTTGGATATACAATCCTTCTACAAAGTGAAGCCAGACTTCAGATACTTCACTTGAACCTCAGAGACAAAAGCTTTGAAAAGTTTTTAAACACAGCTCAATGGATAAGGAAAGTGAGTCTTGTTAAGAATAACCTTCACCATTATTGAATATAAGCGCCAACTAGCTCATTCGCATTCTGATGGAACTATGTAGTCCTGCCATCTGGTGTATCTTTCATATAGTGTTTGTGTTCTATGCATATGTGCAGTCAGTAGTTGTGCTTATCTTGTGTCGAGAAGATGTTTACATTATGGTCACACCTATTCTTTGTTTAAATAGCCTTAACCTCAACAGGTTATGGGCCTAGTACACCTTATAGACGGTATTCGAGTGAAACGTCTTCTGACTTTAGGGTAATAATCGAAAATACAAGTAAACGTGTCGCAACGACATGTGATTCAAGATGGCTGACTCAACAATGAAAGTGCCTGGATTACAGCATGTATTGGCAAGTTAGCGACCGAGGATCAGTGGGAAACATATAGTCTGACGTCAAAGACATTTGGGATGCACTTACTTCTGTATTCGAGCACTCGAAAGATGACGCCATTTCCCTCACCAAGCATACTTCTCAACTGGCGAACATGTTTAATGGCATGCTTTCCGAGCTGCAGAAAAGCAACCCAAATGCTACACTCCCACTCACGCTGCTTCATCATCACATCTTAAAAACGCTCCGTCCTGAGTACCAGTATTACCGGTCGACGTGGTATCGTTTTCCGGATGCTGAGCAGACAACAAGGCTTCTTGTAGAAAATCTGCATTCAATTGAGAATTCGCTAGCGATGCCTGGGACATCTCAAACAGCCGGCGCCTTCTACGCAACTTAAAAGCCAAATGTTCAGCAAAGACATTCGAGAAAATCAACAGCATATGCTGCATCGACTAGTAAGACGACTCTGCCCTCTACCAAGAATAAGAAGGAATCCCATTCCTGCCTGTATTGTAAGAAAGTTGGGCAAATTATCGCCAATTGCCGAAAACGCATCAATGCAGAGCAACGTGCATCGATCGCGAACACTAACAGCCACAACTCCAGTTCCGGTTCGAAGATTAGCGGGAGGCCGAGCACATTCTACGCAACTGGTTTGATACTCAATACAGACTCCATCACTGCTGATGCCTGGATTTCAGACTCTGGTATGACGCATCACATTTCGGCAAACAACCAGCATTTTGCTAATTTAGAGAATTTCCCGATTCCGCATCGCGTCCAGACAGTGATGAATTTCTTCTCGCGTATGGATCCAGCAGCATTAATGTCTGCATAGGGAACAAGTGGTCCCCCGCTTCCATATCTGACGTCTGGTATGTTCCAGATGCCCGCCATCAGGTGTTCTCTGTCCGCCAGGCTGCCGGCCATGACATCACCTTCAACAGTGACGGTGTCAGTGTCAGACACAACGGCGAAACTGTCGCCACAGGTGAACTAATCGGTGATGTGTATGTGATGAATGTACGCGTTCCAAATGGACAGGTAGA
>WURS02000011.1:4827546-4851605 GCA_011762765.2 Rhinocypha anisoptera | reverse complement strand
GGCGGGGGGCACGGGGGAGGGGAAGTGGAGGGGAGAAAGTAAGAGGGAAAGGTGGTTGGGACGGCGGGGGGGGGGGGGGGGGGGGGGAACATCAATCACATTATTATTATTAGAGAGCGAGAAAAACTGGAATGTTTCTGACGTAGTTCTTTTTCCTAGAGAAGGAAATTATTCCTAAAATTAAAGTAACGAAAGGCCAAAGTTTTCATACAGATATCGTATAAAGTAAAATCAATGAGCTAGGGCTTAATTTGATCTCTATAATGTAATTACTAGGCCCCAATAGATATTCCTGATATTCTATTATTCCTATATTCTCAGTTCCCCTTTAAGATTGGCGATAATAACCCATTTCGTCCAGCCCGAATGCCTTTATCGGAATGTTGCAGAAAATCCTCTAAATGCAGTTGCTTTGAACAAAATACCCGTGTGGTCAACCTAGAAGGCGAAACCAACTCAAACTGCCGTGATTCTCGAAGGATCGTATAAATAAAACGAGAAGAGAAAGAGAGGAAGCACATTTAAAAGGAATATTTATGAGAGGAGAAATGTCTACCATGTATTCTATCTTTCGTTCCATGTTCCACAGTCAACGGTGTTCTAACTTTATATATTATTCCGTTGCTTTCTTAATAAGGTCATTCCAGCTAATTCATCGAATCACTCACAACGAATGAATGGTCACAATGTAGATTTCTTTAAAATAACCAAATTTATATGGTACATCCAATGCAATCCATCTAGCAAAAGTCACCATAAACGGCCTTTTCTCAAATAAGACTAAAAAGAGCTCCGTCTGGCAATATTGCAATCAGAAACCAATATCTCAATCAATCTTTAGAAGGATACGACTACGTAATACCCCTTAAGCCGCCGCAAGGGGATGTGGCAGGGGGTGAGCCATCACCACGCATATATTAGATGTTTTCACTTTATAATACACTGATTACATGCATAAATTTAAACTACAAAAACACCACATACTTCATGCAGTCAGAAGGTCGATCAATATTTAATTAACAAGCAAGTAAGAATGATATAAAACATATGCACTACCTATCCACCCGATGATATTATCACCGTGCTTTTGATCGCATTGATGATGATCTCTAATAGTAATATGTGAATTAAAAACATGTAATTTTATATCCGTTCGAGGGTTAATCTCCCAAATTTTACGTACGTGATGTTATCTACCGCGGTATGGCGGGACTTGACATTTTTTTTTAAACTCCCTCGCTGAAGTGACCTTCCTAAAATCTGCATAAAGATGTAACCGTAACCTACGCTCAGCAAGGGATTCCAAACCTAATTTATCCAATAAGCTCGTTACACTTCTACGTTTGTCGTAACTACCTGTAGTAACATCCGACGATTGTCGTACAGCGTAAATCTAACTGCTCTACACTCCACTAGATCTAACTCTGAAACTAATCGTGCCTCATGAGGGTCCCACACACTCGAGATGACGCCGTAACTAAAAAAAAGTAACATAGAGCTCTTTTACCGTCTCATAACATTTCCCTAGTACCCGACTTATGAATCCTAACTTTTAATTTTCCAGTCCATAAATTTTCCGAGCATGTTTTCCCCACGACAGATATTTAGTTATTATTTTAGACATTTAGATATTATCGTGATGACGAAAGGTACTCTACCGGTTAAGATAGGTTTTTGATGAGCCTTGGATTAGATTTGCCGAGTAATATCTAACTTTAATTATTCTTCAAATCCGAGTACTTCCCCCTATCATTCGATCCCAAATCCCTATTCTCTTCCTCCCCCACTTACCCATCATTATACCCTCCGCCTGCAACAACACATTGCATCACGGTACCCCTTCCATCCTGCCTTCTTTGAATTTCTCGCAGCAAACACCTCTCCCCCCTAACATTCTCAACACTTCTTAATTCGTTTTTCTCTCTGTCCACCTTACATTCTCTATACGCCAAAATTGGCTATCAAAACTGATTTAAGGATGGATAAATCGAATCAGAAAGGTTTTTCTTCGTAATATCTTTTGAAATTAACCCATCGACTGCCATTTCCCATTTACAGTGCCTTATTTGCTCGATGGTGAACTCACAAATCACCAAAAAGTGGATTGGCAGGAAAGCCAATAGGGAAAGACGTCGCCAGGGAACGAAGGCTTCGGATCCCGCACAGGGAGCGGATCGTATTTCTTCACTCTTGCAATCCCTGAATGCGCCACGGCGTGAAGTCGACATTAAAATCCATCGAAGGTCGAAGGCGGGCACCGAACGTGCAGGGTGACTAGTAAACTCCCTGCCCCACACTAGATTCCCACGCTGGCAGTGCGGGAAAAATTTCAAACCAAAATAGAGATGCCTGAACAATAACATGACATATAGGTAGATCAACAGAGTGGGAAAGCCAAAGGGTAGGACTGGAAGGACCTAAAGGGTGTCTATAGGGCGTGTCAACGGCCATGTCATTTACCACCTCTTTAATCATAGCAAAAGCCCTACTGAATAAACACGACGACCATGCTCTGGGAGGGGATCGAACCCGCGACCTTTGTGTTAACCAGAAAAAACATTACTCCCAGGCTAACCTGTCCGGCTAAGGTATAACAGCTAATTTACAGACATTCAGAAATAAGACTGAATTTTCGACGAATACTAACTTTCCTAGCCGGCCGGATTTGCCTGGTGGGCAGAACGCTCGCCGGTCAGCCACGAGGCCGTGGGATCGAATCCCGACGGGGATATGGAAGTTGTCTTTGCCCACCTGTAATTTTTCTCAAAACCAGTTTTCCCGCTAGGCGTCAGCAAGAGGCTAAACCAAACCATATAATTCAACCCTAACGATAGACAACAATAGCAAACATAATTTTTTCCTCGTTGCCACGCCGAAATCAGCACCATTTGATACTCTCTTACATTTAAGCATTTTAACAATTACAATTAAAAACAACCATGACAATACGGAACTCGAACTCACGACCGTTGGCTTAGCAGGTGAACTCCCTTCCCACCAGCCTAACCCGTCGAATTGATAGGTGAGTTTAGAGGTCACTTAGCACTAGGCCCAGCGGAGTGTGAAAATTCACACATTAAAGGTTGCAGTCTCTTTCCTAGGAGACTTGGCGAAAGACGAAATCACTTCATCTGAAGGCGCCGCCGGGACTTGGGATGCGATCGTAGGAATATAAAATGTCAAAATGCCGGAGATATCCACTCTAAACTTGCCTAAAAATGAACTTAAAATAAAAATAAAAATTCCATTTATAAGTTCAAAATGTGCGCCAAACTAGTTCGTACGAATTACAAGTACCACATGTCGAATTATATACCAAAGCGTTTCGACCGAATAGCCAAAATTGTTGGAAGTTCGCAAAGCATAGGAGTTGCCCGGAGAGGATAGGAAGATCATTCGAGATCCATACAGGTGGCACGAGGAGGAGATATGGGTTGGAGATGGAGGGAAAGGGTTGAGCAATGACAGTCGTGGAAGTGCGACACGGATGTCTGTAAACGGCTGTGGATTTTATTTTTTTATAATAAAGAGAAGGGCTTGGTTTGACGGCAAATGGAACACACAAGTTGATGAGTGTATCACAGTATCACTGTAAATGGTATGGGATGAAAATCTTGGGAAAATGCAGGTGATGAGACTCACGAAAATGAAACCAAGTTCATTATAAACGTGGCAGGACAGAAGTTAAAACAGGAGGAAAGCAAGACTTATACATTATATATGACTATTATAAAAAAGGAACAGTTTATTAGTTAAAATGAATGATGGGGTTGATCCTTGAAACAAGAAGATTAGTGCAGATTAGGGAATTCCTATGGAGAAGGTGAAACTGGAGGGTTGAGTGTCAAGCAGTCAGAAGTGGGTGGGGGAGGCGAGGAAGCAGGGGGGCCTTTCGATGAAGGTTAATCGTATCCGATCCATGTACTGAAGTAATGGAAGGTCAATGGTATAATATACCGTGCAAGCAAGTTAGAGCCAGGAAACTAATAAGAAAATTTGATGGAATGGAGGTAGGCACAAGTCATGTAATCCTGAAAAGGGTTGGGGAAGACGAATTAGAGGTATTTTTATCATAATAAAAAGGCAACCATTGGTAAACTACCGAGTCGTTACTATACCAAAGAGTCGAAATGTCGATTCTCATCTAGAGAAAATGCCTCCAAAACTATTTTCCGGAGAATTTCTCCAAACGAGTCAATTTATAAACGGATCGACCTATAATGGAACTAATGGAACAGCTACCTAACCCATCGCAAAATTAAAACGACTTGGCATTTTCGTGAGCTACCAGAGCCACCTTTCGAATTCACAATTGGATGTTCCAAATTTCATCTATATCAGCATTTATAAAATCTTTTGTTTAGTCTTCCTCCAATATTTAGACGATCGTTCAGCGTTAGATAACTTTCATTTATCCATGTCGTTCACATTTTACACATCAACACATTGGAAATGAGCTGTAACGCCCGTGAAGACGCTTCTTACGCTCGACAACGATTGGGTTTGGACACCGCATCTCAATTGTTCTCGAGTACTATTCGGTTTGTATTAGGCAGTTTGGACTCATCACAGAATACATTTTATGAGTCATTGGGAAAGACCCTGTTCTAAAAAACGAAAAGTGCACGTACGCTTATAGAGAAATGTGGAGAGAGAGACCATCGAGTCGCTCCGACAACTCCTAACCAGAGAAATTTCCATCGTCTAACCCACACGAGGGAAGACGACGACATGCAAGAGGCGCGTGGCGAAAGGGAAAACGCAGGCATGCGCCAAAAGAGAAAAAAAGTTCCGGGGGGGGGGAGAGGGAAAGGGGGATAATGTCGGTGGGAGTGGACCGTGGAGTGGGGGCGTGGCGCGGGGTAAAAGTTCTCACACTCACGAGTAGCGAGGTGGTGACGGCGGCCGAGAGAACCTGTCCCGAGCCAAAACAAGATATGATTATCGACATAGGACCAATGCTGGTCATACCTTAACCTCAAATGGGAGCGTTAACCGAATTAAATAACAACAAAAACCCTTCGAACGTATCAGTTGTTCAATATTTATGACGAATCCCAAAGATACATGTTATGTATCAGAGAGCGTACTCGTTCACATACGAAGATCGATTGATGCATAAGTTTTAACACTCCTTTCTGAGGTAAAAACTGTCACAACGCCTTACTCGAGCGGAAATGGAGTAATGCGCAAGGCAGAATTGTGTGACGCGGGAAAATCAGTTGTGTGATAATGGGGGTCGAGGGATATGCATGAAATCTTGCTATATGCTAAAATGCCCCAAGCGGTTGTCTGCGCATATTGTAAGATAAGGAGCCTCCTCGAATAAAAAATAATGGATATTAAACCTTATTTCCTGAGCTTCTGGTTAATGCATCAAACCGAAAACGATGTACAAGTTTTGGGGCAGCATCAGGTTGGTTAGGCCTTGGAATAACCAAAGCGAGTGTTAAACTTTCACTAAGAACGAGAGACGCTTTCTCTCGACATCCTTTTAAACCACTGACTTTGAGGGAAGCTCTATGGAGGATGGTAAACTAAGGAAAATGTAGCATTGTTGTCTATTCCTTGTAGCACAAACAACGCAAATTTCACATGAATAGCCATTTCTTATGATCATACTAAATATATGTTCCACCATTAACAATCACGTATGCCAACAGGAAAACCACCACAAAAACATGCCGCTAGCCACCTGTGAGAGATGAAGTACGGACGACAATGAAAAATATTTTTTTAAATCAAAACAAGTTCTCGAAATAAAGATACATTACATGATAAGATATTTTTCAAGGTTGCTGACAGTTAAAACCACAGAGGATTGTTCATATGAATAGAAAGACACATCTTAGAAAAAGGTTGCTGTCAAATGTCAGTTTAAGTTTCGTTATTTGGGTACAGACACCAAGTCTGGTGCGTCAAAGGTCATAGAATTGTGCCAATTCCCTTCAGGAGCTATTTTTCAATAGAAACTGTCTAATACCAAACTACATTCCTCTAAAAACAAATCATGTATCGTTGTATAATAAATGTGCGTATACTCACCACTCCGTAAACTCCAGATAGAAAAGATCCAATCAAAAGACTGCAACAGATACATGATTTCAGTAGAGCCATGGTGGCAACACCACTAATTGTTTTTACTGATGGTAGGGTACGCCTACCTGTTCATCGTCACTAAGGCAATGAGGTATTACTTCCCCCATGGCCTGAAACAAACTTGTCAGGTGTCACCGCGCAAATGTTGTAATATATTGCTGTCCACTTGTATTTAACGCCACAAATAACACCCATCACACGATCCCTTAACTTCTCCACACAGGTAAAGTACTCACTTCAACTGAAATCATTTTGCTTCAGGCAAAATACTCATTGAGAGGTAACCCGCGCCCCGATAGACCTAAGTCAATCACGCTCCCTTGTGTCAGAGAGAAGAAACTTCGCACAACTTCTTCGGTAATATTCGGTATCATTTCGGGTAGTTCCGTTTCCGACGTCTGCCGCCAGGACTACTGCGAAACTCCCATTGGCTATCTTTATGAAGTTATTACTTACAAGATGGCAGACTTCTAACCGGGAACCGCTTGCCTAAGTCTAAGATTTTCGAAGACATCCGGGCCCTTTCTACTCTTCAGGATTATTATTCCTCGATTTAACGTAAGTAGCATCCTACTTATTGTTTCTAGATAATGAAAATTTTATAGTATCGAGAAATCGTCTTAAAGTGTTATAACGTAAATAATCAGTTTTCGGGCTTCGTGACAGTTCCCCCTCTTAATTCATTTCCCTTGCGAGAGATGTCTCTGGGGTTAGAAGCGTCATACGAAACGCCGAAACAAAGTATTGAAGGTAGCCATTGTGTAAGATTTGGTACTTACTTTAGCGCACAATATTCTGACTGAAGGTAAGACATTAGTAAGTTACATGAGGCCGAAAACCCCAAGTCTTTGTACGTATTTTTATAAAATATTCCAAATCATTATTCTTTGTGTAGTTTGCCATCGATTCGACACCGGTAATTGTTCATTTTACGAATGACGGTTACCTTGGACGTCACGCTGTTCATAATTTGTGTGTAAACGAGGTTACATATTTTAAAGCTAACCTCGTATCTGGTGTAGCCTTAATATGGCGATATTGATTTTAAATGCAAGTTTTACATGCTTAAACTTGCGGTGTAGACCAATGCTTTGTGCTCATCTGCCTAATGTTTGTGCACTTGTGGCGATTAAAAAAGTAATTTTTTTTCATGAAAGGACGTTGTTACATGCAAAGCAGACAAAATGCGACCTATTTTTCATATATCAGGAAGCTGTACATTAATGATTTATAAAAAAAGGTGACAGAATCTGCCGGTATGGTCTAAATTTCAACGACGTTACATTTCTTTCAGATATTTAATCAGCATTAAAATGATGGCTCCACAGCAGTTCTGTGTTCGCTGGAACAGCCATCAATCTAACTTGCAAAGTGCATTTCCTAAACTCCTAACCAACGAGCACTTCGCCGACGTAACTTTGGCTTGCGAAGCGAGGAGCATTCGCTGCCACAAGGTTTGTATTTTGTTACTTTTTTGTGAATTTCCCATTCAGAGTTGTTTCATCCGAATTATTTAATAATAAACACTATTGAGCATATGTTTGGTGTGATATTGTTTATGTAGTCAGTGACGACCCGTCCCTTAAACTTAATTTACGCATTCTTTACTTTTATAAAAGTTTAGCCACAATGCCTTGACTCCCATTAATGGTTCGCTCTCTTAATCATTTTTTTGAAATCGCCGTACAACGCTCGGCGCGGTAAGTCATTTTTAATTCCAACTTTCTTAGTGAGTTGGTTTGTTAACTAATTGGTTATCCACGAGTTGCCTAGTTCCGTATTAGAAATTAAGTAATTTGTTAATAAATTGTAAAATTATTTTCTTATCATAGTTTCCGCATATTAGGTAATTTTTCCATTTTCTCGTGGTAGTTACCTTATAAAACTGAGTTTCATATTGCACGTTTCGTTCCTAGTCGTGTACAGTGTAGCGAGTGACAAATTTCTGTATTTATACTGACTGGCCGGTATTAAAAGTCAAGTACCACGTATGTGTCCATTATCAAACTTAAAAGAAAATCTACCTGCTTGTTGTACAATACTTTGACGATAATCGTTGATAATTTAGTCTCGTCTGTTTTTGTCGGAGCAATGTTTTATTTTTGCGATTTATTCGAGTTCTGCAAATTTTACTTTGGTATATTGCTAGGTTGTGTAAACCATAAGGCGTTAATGTCAAAACAATAGAGCTGCGTATAAGTTACTCAAGTTTCTACTTTAATTCGTAGCAATTAATCGGGTACTATTTATTTATCTGATGTGGAATATCATGAACAAGATAAAATTCCGATTCTGCTAAGGTCGAATATATTTTCCATGTGCTTCCATGATGATATTCATTCTAATTGCAGAAGCCTTACTTTTTGTCTTGTAAGATTTTTGACAGTCATAAATTGTTGCCTGCCTCATAATCAAACACTCATCAATTCAACAAACATCATCCTGGGACCCAACTATATGAAGTCTTTTTTCCCTTTTTTTGTAAAATTTAGGTGGTTTTATCCGCTTGCAGTGCATATTTTGAGTCACTGCTAGTTTCAAATCCATGTCAGCACCCTATTGTGTTCATGAAGGACATGAGGCATAGAGATCTCCGTGCCCTCGTGGACTTCATGTATCGTGGTGAGGTGAACGTGTCCCAGGAGGAATTGGCGTCCCTCCTGAGGGCAGCAGAGGCACTACAAATCCGTGGCTTGAGTGGCAGTGACCAGGAGGTGGCCACCGCACCAGTTGGTAGTCTCCCGACGAATCTTCCACCGGATATTAGTGTACGAAATGGTCCGATAACTCCATCGACTGGGCAAGAATCACCGCCTCCTGGTTCTGGAAATGGTCGGAGGTCCATTCACAAGCGACGGCGTAACCTCGGTCAAGGTGGTCCTGGTTCCCCATCAGGAGGTGATTCCCAAAGAAGTGGGCAGAGGGAAGATGACAGGAGAGCCTCTGATGATGACATTGAAGCAGTCGACGAGGAAGCAGAGAGCCCCAGACCACGCACACATGGGGAGATTCAAGTTCGTGGAGATCTACATGAGCCATCTGGGGGTGATGATGAGGTGTGATTTTTTTTAAGTTTAGAAAAGAAATAACTAATTCAATTTGTTGCAGATTTCCTTTCAATGGGGCCTCCAATTGTTATTCTTTTGTTCCTACTTATCTTAGAATATAATTATTACAGTGTGGCTTATGGTTAAGCATATAAGGCCATGTGGTGACATTATTATCCTGATTGCAATACCCCTGATCAATATGGCATTATGTATATACTTCAGCCCAAAGCAAACATTTTTCCACTAATGAATTTAGAAGTTGTCGATGACATCATTAACCACTCGTCCAGGGGAATTCTTTTATCCAGTGGTGTTATTGCTGTGGGAAAGCTAATTGTAGGGCAATTTTTTTTAGAGGAATTTGATATTTTTGGAAATCTTGATTTTTTCCTTAACTATTGGAATTGTTTGTTGGTTACATGAATTGTCGAAATAGCTGCATTATTTTTATCTTTTAAATATGTTCAATTTTGCCTATCATTTTTCAGGGTTTAAAAGATGACTATGAAGAGGATGGCGGTGTTGATCTTGATACTGTTAAAACTGAACATGATTATGGAAGTCAGGTAAGCAGAGAATAGTTTTAATAAAATCAATGTTCAAGGATTCTACTTTGTACACCTTTCCTCCCTAATTTCTTTTCACCTAATTTCATGTTACATAGTACAAGGAATGTTGGACGTTTTGTATAGAAATTCCTTGTTTCGTGTGCAAAAAAAATGAAGATTAGATGATGTGTCCATTAGTCACAATTCAGGAATTTTCTGAGTTGTCAAGTTGCATTACCTTAATGGTATATATTTTTCAAATCAAAAAGCTATATCCTTTGAATCATTATTCTATTTGTACACTCAATGCTTTCTCCCATTATCAGCTTTCAAGGCTGCTCTCAAGTATTTCCTCATCCATGTTTTTGTGACATCTGTCAAAGTATCTCCTTACCATGAATTAGGTAAAACACAATATATGCATAACATGGTTGTGGTCAGGTTTGCTTCTCATGCCTTTTGTACGTAATCTTCATAATTTTACTATCACTGGAGAATAAAGTGAAACCTTTTCAACATTGTCCTTACTTGAGTTGTGGGGTTTTGAGGCTCATGATGAGAGAACCTGAATGTTGTTCATGCAAGAACAAATCTTTACTATCCCTCGTTGTTTAAGAAAAAATTGCCAGCAGAAACAGTAGTCCACGTACTTAATGAAGCTGACGTGGTGTGTAAGTTACTCACTCCATTTCTTTGGTTGCATTATTTAAAAAGTTGGTCATTGCTATATATTTCTTATTTTCAACTCTGAGGTCTACAACCACTGACATGTTCATTCAAATGACATTAAGGGGTTATAAGCTATTTAGCTATAGCTATTTTGTGACATTGAAATTTTTTTATGCCTGCATAAAAAAATTTTGTTAAGGGGATGGCAGGTACGTTTCTTCATTCATGTTTAAAATGGTATTAATTGAAATAAGCAAGAAAAATGAATACAACTATCCATGTGGGAATTCTTCCATTTCTTTTGCTACCATTTCCATGTTTACTCCTGGCTGTTAGATAATGTATGTATGCGATAACCTAACTATGACTAAGTTATCATGAAATAGAATATTTCATAAAATAGTGCTTTCTATTTAATAAACAGTGTTCAGTCACACATTGGTAGTGGTAGAAATAATTCTTTAGTAGATACCAAATGCTGGCCAAATATTGGCTCAGTCATGTTTTATTGTGCCAATCACTACTTTTAAATGAGCATACAATGAATTTTGTTTACTAAATGTAATTTAAGGTAAGTGTGTGTGTATGTGTACGTATATATATATATGTTCATGAGAAAACTCATTCAAGCACAATATATAGCACAGCCACAGGGGTGGCGACGAAAAACATAGAAAAAAAATAACACATGAGTAACTAGGTCCAATAATTTCGATGGGACTTCTTCCAGGGAATGAAAAGGATCAGGAAATCCTTTTCATAATAAGGTCAATACATATGTATTGACCTTATCATAATTAATCCTGTTTTGAACTTTCTAACAGTCATAATTAAGTATGTTAACAAGCAATAAATCCTAGGTTGCTGCTCTGGTTGTCACGCCATATCACAATTAGACTGCAGAACATTTATCATTATAAGGCATCATGGGTCATCATGATGCTTCAGAACTTGTAATTTCAGGAGATAATTTAATACACAATGTCAATATATATGTGCAGTGTATGCATTATATAATTAAGATGATACTAATTATGTTTCCCTATTCACTATATCAAATCATTTCCTTAGTTACAGCTGGTTTCTTACTCCAAATACACACCCATCCCTGCTCACTTATCCCTCCTTATTTGTTTTGACATATTACCAGAGAAAAGGAACAACGTACTCCGTATTTTTCCACTTGATTTTTAATTTGGTACAACTAGTTTCAACGCTGTGGCGTCATCATCAGGTATCATCAAATGGATTTCCACATAGTTATGCCTGATAATATACAATTTATATTACCAGAGCTTTGTGTAAGTACATGGGTAGTTTGAGAGATTGCATCACTAATGCATATCAGGGTTAGTTTCAGTTGCATTTTTTGTAGAAAGACTTTTATTTTGGATTGATCAGTCTATTACACTTTATTTGTTAGAATCAAACAATTCAAGTACTTTTCAATAGTTGATGTGAAATTATAATGTATTTCATGTGTTAATCAAAGATAATTTTGTGAAAGGCCAATCACCTTAGGAGACTACAGTGAAACTTCATGAACAGTATGGCAAATATATTCGTTCAATCCACATTGTTTATGGGTGGTTTCAAAACTTTCAGAGTGACCATGTAAGCACAAGTGATGCTGGATGTTTAGGATGCCCTACAGCCAGGTTCACATGGATGCATTGTAGGAGAGTGAAAATGCTCACAGCCAATCAGGGGCCAAAGGTCCTTCATGCAAATTTGCCTAAGGTGGCCCAGGCTTGTCTGTGATGCGAGTGAGCAGGGAAGAAAAATCAAGGGCAAGCGAGCACATTGCCAAATTTCTTGCAGAAGGATTTTGATGAATTCATTGTAGAAATTATAAAGAAGTATCCTTATATCTATAATTTTAAAGATTATAGATGTACAGAAAGGAATTTAGTTTTTTCCCACCCTCTTGAATTTAGTTATGTTTACTGTGAAGGCAGCACAGAAGTGCTATCCGTATGAACCTGCATGCATTTTTGCTTGCTTATGTTCACCTGAAACACATACATGTGAACCTGGCTTACTGCTCCAGGAATCGTTGCTAAAATATATGATATGGTGATGGATGACAGAGAAATGGTGTCCAAAAAAAGTGTTGTGGCCACCTCTGGTGGATGGATACACAATATTTTACAGCAAAATTTACATATGAGAAACTCATCCGCCACATGGGTGCCAGTTAACCAAAAGCAAAATTGTGTGAAGTCCCAAAGAAAGTTTGCAGCTATTTCAGTGGATCCCACAGGACTTCGGGTGTTGTTTCCTCCCTATGGGTGCACCATTATATGCGTAAGACCAAGGAACAGCATATGCAATGGATTACCAGCGGGAGTCAGCACCAAAGTCTGATCATTGCTTCAGTCCAGAAAGTTATGGAGACTTTTTTTTGGCATTCACAAGGGATGATTTTTGTTGACTACTTGGAAAAGGGTAACTATTACATGATCATACTATGTATCTTTATTGGACCAAATGTGAAAGTCAAGTTTCAAGAAGTATGTCCACAGATGGTCCAAAAGTCTTCTTCCATCATGACAATTCACCAGCTCTCCTCTCTGGAGTTGTGGATTCAAAATTAATTGATTTTATGGCTCTAATTTATTCCTCACCTCTTCTATTCTCTTGATTCAGCTGCCTTGGACTACTATATACTCCTGAATATGAAGAAATGGCTGGCAGGAAAGATTTCATTAAATGAAGAAGTGATGGAAAAATAATGCCTATTTTTCTGAGTTGGACCAGTCTTATTATTTGGGATGGATTGACAATTAGGAGCTGTGTTACACATAAAGTGCATATGCATAAGAGGGGACTATCACTACGTTTACCAATCAATCTGTACTCAGACCTATCTGAAAGTGCTGAAGCGGGCTGAATAGATCACCTGGTTGGTTTACCAACTGAAAATATTGATTGTACAGATGTCGAACTATCAATCACAATAGAGCCAATCCATGTTCATTATTGGAGTTTGTTTGCTAGAGAATGTTACATAATGACATTGTAATTGTGAAATGCAACCAGTTATGCTGTGTTTTGTAATACTCTCCATACGATAATGACTGCAAATCTCGGGCAGGACCAGTCCAAAGTTAATCAAAGGAGGCAATATCATCAAAGAGAGCAGAAAGTAGGATCTTTTAATAAAATTAGGAGCGGGTGTTGATGGAAAGTTGTTGATGATGTTAGACTATTTTATTTTGCATGCGGGTTGCTTCATTCTGAGTGCAATGTGTCTCTTAAAATTGCACTTCAGAGTGAATGTTTGGTGGTGGCTCGCCCCCTGCCACACGCCCTTGCAGCAGTTTGCAGGGTAATGCTTAGAAGTAGAAAGCCATCATTGGCAACCATTTTGAGGAGAGTGACTGCACCTCTTCTTTTACTAAGGACATCAAGTGGAGTCTCTTTATCTCTCCGCACATTCCTTTTATTTTTGTTTTCGTGCCCCTCAGCAACCATTTCTTTTCTTAATATCTAAATAATGCTATTAATGTTATCAATTATATTTTGCTGATCACTGGCAACTAAAAGATTGAAGGTGGTATGGACCATCCCCTTCAGATCAATCCGAAATTGCAGACTGGTCGGGGAAAGCTGACTCTCCCAATGCTTCTTAGATCAATCTCACCTTCCTTCCTAGATCAATCAGTAGGCAAGCGTTTGCATTTACCATATTGGGCTGAGCTGGTCAGATCAATCTGAGATCGACTGGTAAACATAGTGTATATTGAAAAGTTAAAAGGGCTTATTCTGAAAATTTAAGTAGTTTTAATTATGACAACCAACTTCTCAAGCCACCATCATAGGTGCAAACCTTTTGTGAAACTAATTACAATTCAACTATATGTGCCATGTTAAACAGTTGAGGCAATTCTGCCACCTCAGCCACATTGCAGCCAAGGGGAGGATAAAAGTGCTTAGCCCTTAGCTTATTCTAATTAGGGAGGGATTATACTAATCCGTAATTGCAAAACGATCTTTCGGTAATGCTGAAGTGTAAGTTATAAGGAGAGTGATTTATTTTAATTATTATTATAGAATTATTTTATTAAAATTCTTGGATTCCATGTTAGTAGCACCCAGAAAAATAACTTTTATAGCATTTATACCAACTCCTGTAATTGCCATACTAATTTCATTGTGTAGCACAAATGCATTGCAGCATATTTCCTGATGTCTGATTTTAGACGGAAGTTAATTTTTATCATTATTGTGAAGTCCACCCAGAGAACGTAACATTTCTACTTACGAACACTAAAAATGTTAGTAAGGGTTGAAATTCATTTAAAAGACATAAACAGTATATTGATCGCTTATTGGTTGGATGGAATACCAGAATTTAGAACTCAGAAAAAATTTAATTTTATTTCAAAGTAAAATTTTAATTTAGGAAATTTAGAAATGTGCAAAAGACATTGGCAGTGCCTATATGTTTTGTTGATATTCATGACATTAGTAAAGATAGTGGGCCTTTCCATTTGAGAGTGCTAACAGGTGCAAGTAGATGCTAATCATTCATTCACTTCACCCCAATGATAGTTACCATAGTGCAATTTTATAAGATGGTAATCCTGGAAATTAAAGTTGTGGATTATTATGTGTAACTAGATACATAGTTTAAATAAAACTAGAGGCACACCAGAATGTTAGATAGAGCATGAAGCTATTTACTTAATTTTCTTAATTATAAGAAGGTCTTAAGTTCATATTGGCCTTGAGAACTACAATTGGGCTGTGGCTGAATAATATTCTAGGTACTGTGACTGCATTGCATTAAGGAAAAGTCTCAAAGTTGTATTGCATCAGAAGATTTACTCTTATCGAAGCAACCTTCTGATTTCATTCTGTGATGGAATATTTATATTGAAAATGATTTAAATTTTCCTTTTCTACAATATCTGTGGAAAATTTGATTTTTTTGAACCCATTTTATCCAGTAATGAAAGCTTAAAAGATGTTGAATTTCATTTAGTATACATACTTTATTCAGACAATTTTGAGCTCTTTACCCTTAATTCTAGCATTTGTACCGATGTAAATTAGTTATATAATGTGATTCAATCCATGCCATAGTACAAGCATGTTAAATTTAAGGTAAGGCATCTAGTTTTTGATCTGGAAAATTGGGGAAAGTGCGAATCATGCGATTGTAAATGTGTCCCAGTAAAGTTGGGACGAAAAATATAAGGTATGAAAGTTAGGTGAAACAAAAGGCAAGACTGGGATTGGTAGAGGAAAATGGTAACAAAAAAGTAGGCTTATGAATTTGAATGGTATAAGCATGCTATATTTGCAGGCATAAGGGTTACAATTACATAAAGAGAAGATAGTTAAATAAATTTCAAATGAATTCCTCGTATCATGAGTTTTTCTGTCCCTTTGCCAAGTTTTCTCATGCCACTCTTCCCTAGGGCTCTCTGTATCCACACATTTTTCTTCTACTTTGTGGTACCAAACATTTGCTTCCATTTCATCCTCCTACTTTCCTTCCACCATCTAGTCTATCCCAATCACTAACAAACTGTCTCTTCTCAGACACACTAATCTGGTTCTTCTTTTGCATCGACCTTTTTTTCGCCTGCTTTCTTCAACACCACCTCAATCTGTACTTTCCAGCTCCCTCCTTTCATCCTTCTCCATACATCTTTCCAGCTCTCTCCTCCTCCAGAGCCTCCAGCCCTGTTTCATCCTCCTTTATTCCTGACCCACACGCAATGCCACACTCCATATATAGCACTGTGCTAGTCTCTTCTGCAGTTCCTTCCTCAACAGTTCACAATGTGACTTTCTTTTCATTTGGTATTTATCTTTTGCCAATGTTATTCTTCTTATCTCCATTAAACAAGACATATCCTGTTATCATACTTAACTCACTAGATACTTGGCTCTCTCCACTTGTTCTCTGAATTCCTCACCCAGTATCTTATCGATGAAATGAAATTTTAAAATGTTACATGAATTATTGTGACTGCTAAGGCAAATGGAAAATCCCTCCCTTCAATTGCTTTGACCATTTGAGAGCCTACATGGCATGTCCATTCTGAGCTGTAGATGGCATAATTTGTTGAGACTTGGGTTATGGGAAATAGAAACCTTTCTCTGGAGTTTGCAAAGTATTTTTTTAATTTCCCCAATGGAGAGATTTCACCAAGCACAGGCTGATATAGTTTCCCCCTTTTCATATCAAAATCATATATTTTTTAATCGTAAATCAACTAGAATCATTTTATTTTATATTGTCTTTCAGATCACCTTATTTGTCATTTTATTATTTGATAAATGAGGTGTTTATTCTTCCTGATTCACCTGCAGGTGGAGGGACACATTTATAAATTACTTTAGTGACACATTGTATTTCAGTAAGCAAAAATACACCGTCCAGGTCTGCCAGTGAAAAGTATATTGATATACATGAAGGGAATGATGTAACAACAACACAAATGTGTCCCTTCACAATAAGTGTAGAAATTTCAAATGTGATAAGTGCAACTGATGCACCTCTCTGTACCCTCAATCCAGTTAAATAGCTTATGCGAAGTAGCCATTACATATATCTTAGTTCTCAAGCTCTTGGGAACGGTACAAGTGGCAAAGCTTTCTGATTTATTTTGCAGTGCCGTGCATAGCCGAATGAATATCATTATTTATGTGACAGACTTAGTAATAAGGTATTTTTTGTTCCTGTGGTGACCGGGACTAAAGTTCGTAATTCCATAATATCATTTCTTCACCATACATTTAGATACCCCTTTTGTTGGGACCAATGATTTGGTTTGTAAGAATGAAAACTTTGTATAAACGGTGTTTGTAATTAGGAGAGTCTACTGTAGTGCTGTATTAGATCCCAGTAGTTTTAAACTTGTCATTAATTTTTGTGGTTACATTTTGACTCCCACTTGTGTAGTATCTCGAGTGAATCTAGCCTAATGCAGTACCAATATAGTGTCCTTGACTTTCCTTCTTGGCTAAAAATTCATTATTTGAATGGTTCATACTTTTAAATAAACATCAATTGCCCCCACAAAATTACTTCTTTAAGCTTTTTATATGAAGCTTCTTACTGACAGCTGAATTCAACCTTATGAGAGGTCAAGCTTGGATTAGGGTTGACTCTTTCCTTCCTAGGTTCTTAATGAATGTTGGCAATTGTTTACGGTCATACTATTTCATTTTTGTTTTCAAACTATAGATGAAATCATTATTTTTGATATAATGAATTGGGTGAAGTATCCCTGATCGCAGTATAACAATTATGTTGAAATATGCCCAAGATATGAAGTGTGTATTATAACAAATGGGTGTCAATATTTTGTAAAGTAAGTGTAACACATTTGACCAGATTCCATTATTTTTGTCCATCTCAGTCGAACTATTTAATTTTATGAACCAACATAGATTGTGCGCATCTGCATATGAGAGTGTGTGTGCATTAACCATTTGCCAGTGTAGTATATTTTAGCCCAAATTTGCCAATTTGATTTTTAATGTTGGTAACTAATTTTAGTTTCTACTTTCACTTGCAGGCATTGGACAATTCTGCTGCAGCTGGAGATAATGAGGATGATTTAGAAGAGGAGGAGGAAGATGAAGGAGAGAATTTACGGACGGAAAGTGATGGTAGGCCTTCTGATCCTCAGTCGATGCATTACCATCATCTATTAGATGTTCCAGGACCTTCTGGCTACACTCCTCAGACTCATACACCTACTCAGGAGAAGATGATGATGGGAGGTATGTATGCACTTTCTCGACTTATATATATTCATTCACAAGTCACCTCAGTCAGCCTCTTTACACAGTGTTCATTCTGGTGGCATCTTGGATTTTTTTATTGTCATGTTTTTCTCTTATTCAACTTAGTAAATATGGTCACACCAATGCAGCCAGCACTCTCTCTTCAATGTTAAGGTTAATTTTGGCATAAGAGCAGCTCTCCACTTTTATCTTCCGCACACCCAGTTTGGCATATTTTGATGAATAATAACTGCCAAACAGTTTTCTTTTATATAGTTTACATCCAATTGAATGTGGGAATCATCAAAGGTTGTTGTGGTTCTTTAATTGCCCGATCACATGCATTTCTAGTAAACATTTGCATTTAAATGTTTTATTTTTTGGAGTTTTGAAGTTGTAAGTAAAGGTTTATTGTTGTAACAGTATGGAAAATAGGAATATTAACAGATTCTATGTAAAGAATGGGCCTATTGGTTTTTAAATATTTCTATTTTCCATTTTTATGTGCTCAGCAAATTAGAGTATAGACTGGGCAATTTCATTTCTTGTTTGTGGATGAACATTTGGAAATGCATGCTCATTATTGGAATATCCTGCCAGTACCATATTGATATTTTTTCTTTTTTCTCTTTTGTCATTTAGTATGTGTGAGACTTTGATTAAATGTTTAAATAATGCATTTATTGCATTGACAAGTGAATTAAATTTGCTGGGTACTTTCAGATATTGGCAAACCTATTATATCTGCTGGCTTAGTTGAATTTTAAATTATTTAAGTCTGGGAGATAATGATTGGTAGTTCAGTGAAACTGCAATATTTTATGCTTAAAACATTAATGTTCATATGAAAATGTGTTTCTCTGATGTATGAATTCTAGTTTGTAGCAGTTTATTAGATATTCTTTCATTTTATGTGACTTCATAACATCTAGGAAGTATTTATATAATTTACATGAGCACTATCACTTTTTATTTGCATATGGTATCTCCTAATTAAGTATTTGGTACTTTGTCTGCTAGATCTAAAAGTATCTGGCATTTTAAGTCACTTGAACTTTGAATAATGATTTATGATTGGAATGGGGTATTTATTCCATGCATTCTCTCATTAAACCATGCTTACAAGTTTTGCCCTCAAAGACATTTAATGGTTGTATCTGAAATTTTTGCAGATGATGCAAATTTTTGTTTAAATTTTAAGTAGCAAGACAATTGACTAATCATTTTTAGAAGCTAAATGAAACAGTCATGAACTATACTACTGTATTTAAAATTTGTGGCTCTCATTATGTTAGTTTTTTGTTGTATTGTATCTAAATCTAAGTAATATTCTATGTAATATTGTTTTAAATTGGTTTATAGTGATTTTATTATACCAGGGGACCAAGGGGAAGTCATTTTCATTATTGTGATAGACCTGATCTTTAAGGCTGTTTTCAGTGTGTGTATTCTTTTCAATATTTCTGTTATATATCTTTAAGGAATTGTCTATGATTTATATTATCTACCACTCAGACTCTCATCGAAAATTATACCAATTAGCGTGGGTTCATTAATTCAGTTACCATTTGTTTGGTATCCTAAAATCATTTCTTCTACAGTGTGTTGTTGGATGTTTTAACATACAGAAAACATCTATCCCCAACTCAGTAGTTTCAAGTGTCACTTGGTGGAATTACTCCATTATGTGATTGGAGGAAGAAACTGTGTATTCCACATAAAAGGGACCTTTTATGCTTCTATCTCCAAAGCAAGTCATTGGTCTAAGTTAGCAGGTTTATACTATCCATTGAAAGACTATATGTGTGTGTGCATAAATACAGATTTAATGTACATGTGCATATGTATGTGCGTATATATACATATATGTATGTGTGTGTTTATAATATAACCTTTTGTTTTATTAGAAGCCATGTTTGCTGTATTCATTTATGGATTGCCTGATGTTGTATTTAGTACTGATGCTGTATGTTTGTATTTAGTGAATATTATTTTATCTAAATATGAAATTATTTGTTTGGCAGTTCATTTCTAAAATATGGTCTGATAGATTGTTGAAATACTTATGTGACCGATTTAGTTATTACAATTTTTTCTTTTTCCTGTAAATCTTAGGAATGCAGTTCATTAAGATATATAGTGAGAGTTATTCAGATTCAAAATGGATGGCAATTCACATGCAATGTTTTTTTACTTAATGTTCTTATATTGCATAGGTTATCCTAAAATTAATTTTATACTTCTCAGTTAATACTTCAGTCTGACACTACAATAAGTTGTAGAATATTAATATAATATATGAATAGTAAATGGGAATGGTGATTTTAATTTTAATTAGTTTTTAGTGAAACTTGATTTAATTATATGTGAAGTACAATAATTCTAGTTCATCATAACTCACCTTAATGTATTGGATCTCCTACTGTCCATAATTAACAGTGATTACACTTTGACATGATCTCAATTTTGTGCTAGGGCATAATATTACAGAAGTTTAGAGTAGAGAAGAGAAGTGCTTGGAGAAAATAGTTATTCTTAACCTGAAGCTTCAGTTGGGTATTCAAACACAGGATTAAAGCATGGTGCTCAATTTTAGGTTAAAAATTTATTCAAATAAGCAAATGAATAATGCAGAATTTGTCACTAGAAGTAAGAAATGTTTAGTAGAAAAATACTTAAATTTGGTAAAATCATGTTAAATTCAATAGCTGAAATGTCTCTAATTGCCTAGCAAGATTTTGAGTATTAGGGTTATTATTTGTGTTATGTCTGAAGTTATAATTTTTTAATTATTGTAATCACAATGTGGTTTCTAATGTTTTTTTCGTAAACTTTTTCTTCAAAACCAGGTTTCTTTTAAATCTCTGATTCATAACTTGGTCACCTCTTTTTTGAGTTCTTGAGGTCACCTCTCTTTTGAGTTGGGTGAAGACAAATTGCTTATATTGCCAGTGCAGCTCTATAAGTGGAACATTTTGTCATTGAGTAAAGGAGTTCTTTCATTCCCATTAGTATAGAATTAAATAATATAACTAGTGTTTATTTTGAAAAGGTCAATGGCAAGTTCATTGGACACAATGAGGATAATTAATACTTTTGCTATAATGGACTTGGTATGGCAATGAGGCTTTACCTTTTTAATAACCTGTTTGTAGGCAGTGAAGTAATATCATTCTCACAATCTAAGCTTTTACAGTAATTGGATTAGTACATTAATGGATATTTGTTGATAATCCATCAAGCACTTGATAATCATGTGGAAATTTTATAGGTATAATGAAGCTTCAGAGTTTAAATCAAAATGTTACTGCAAGTACTAAAATTGCATTAATATGTATGAAATCATAATATTTTTCAAATTTAATTGTCAGCCTATTTATTATAAGAGGGCATTTTTTTGTCAAATTGGCTGTGATTCAGAGATCATCTTGCATATATTATATATGACATGCCATATGTGAGAGAAAGAAATGACAAATGAATATCCAAATCAAACTTTGGATTTGTTTAGATCAGGCCTTCTCTAAAATACATAGGACATGACTTTGTTTATTGCTGTAGTTATTTGGAGAAACATGGTAACCGGTGTAACAAGGATTCTTACATCGTGGTTAATTTTTTAAATTGTGGAGACATTTGTGGGGCATACAGTACATTACATATAGTAGTTACTGGACTGCAATGCTGGAATTCACTAATAAAAATTAGCAAATACGTTTACCATAACTCCCTCGACACATTTATATTTGAACATCACTTTTCAAACAATTTATAAAACAATGGAAGGTAGTAAGTAGTAGCATAATGCTGGACGTAAAATAATAATGATTTTAATTTGTTGTATAACCTGGTTTGCAAATCATTTGGGCTACAATGTTGTTAGTGTACACTTATTATCACATCTGTTTCTTTTAGCAAAGTATAAATATTGAGAAGGATCTGGTGTTTTACCGGCATATCTTACTGTTGGATTCTTCTCGGGTTCTCCACTAGGTGATGCTTTCCAGTGCTGCCCAACAATGGAAAGCATCACCCTGTGGAGAACCCGAGAATAATTCACCAGTATAGATATTGAGCTACATAGTTGTGATATTATCCTCTTTCAAACATTGTGTATTTAACAAATTGATTGTTTCCAGCAAGAATTAAAAGTGCAAACTTGGAAGGGCAGAAGTTACCAAGTAGATGAGAGATGGTGTTGTTATTATATTAGAATTCCATATTAGATCCTGTCACATGACATCAAATTCATATAACTTTTTAGGCCTAACTGGGTTAATGGAATATGGTTTATTTAATTCGGTAGAAATGGATAAGTGAAGTGGCTTAGCTGAAATTATATACATGAAAAGATTTTTATCTAGTTAGCATGCTACTTAACCAAATTGCTTAAAAGCATCCTCCCTATGTGCTCTCTGTTAAATACCAATAACCAAGTAATTGACTTCAAGTTACATATCGAGCAACATGAAATTTTAATGTATTTTCAGATAGCATAGAAAAGTACAAATGCATTTTTTCTTTACCTTGAGCTATTCCTTTCAAAATACAGTAGAATCTTGATTTTACATAACACCTAGGGACCCTAATTTCCGGTGTTTTGTAAAATTAAATTATGTAAAATCAAGATAATGGCTGATTTCGATAAATGTTGTAAGATTTTGTAATGCATTATAATAAAATGCTATATGCTTGGAAATTTATAACGGCAAAGAGATCATTTATGCACATAGTATTCAGTAATTGCAAATAAAACTAGCTTCATAATAATTCAGAGAACAAAATTTTTGAAAAACAATAAGTTAATTACTTTTCAGAGAACAGTGTAAGAGGATTTCAAATTATCTTTATCAAGTTTATATTTAGGAATAATGCATATCTGAAGGAAAAGTAAAAATTGTATTCAGAAACAAAATTGGAATATAGGACAGACATAAAACATTAACCAATATTAGAGAACCTCTGGAGATCACAACGGAGGAATTAAATCCGTCGGACAAGGCGGTCGTCGGCGCCCGCCCGCACCCCACTCCGCCGGCGGAGAGAAATAACGACGCGGGCGGCGACTCGAGAGGCGAGGCCGCGGTCGACCCGGCAGGTTGGTGGATACATCGCGGGGCCGGTCGAGTATTTGCGTGTGCACGCCGGGTGCTTCGCGAACGTGAAAGTGTCCGCGTGGAGCTCGGATCGGAGAGGAGACATAGTCTGTAGGAAAAGCGGGAGGCGTGGAAACGGGGGCGGATGACGAGGATCAAGTGGGCCGACGGGAGTAAGAAGCGAGCGAGTGTGCGGAACAGTGGAAGAAACGTAGTCGAATGAGATGGAAAAAAAGGGAAGAGTCGGGAGGATCGGACACGCCCTCACATGAATAATGAATTCGTGGAGGACGTAATGGGAAAGGAAAATTAAAAAGGAATGGCTCGCGAGGAAGGCCGAAGACATGTTCGAGGAGAAAAATTAAAATAGGGTTGGAAAGAAAAGCTACCAACGGGGTAGTAAGAACACACTTAGTAGTTTCGGGTGTGACTGCGTGGAAGCATCGGATATCCATTTTGAGATGATTACAGCTGTGCACTAATCCACAGGTTTTCTTTCAATTAAAGTCTACAGGAACTTTCGTAAATGTACATCTGCAATACCACCAATTTTTAAATCATTTCAAAATGGGGTAGGTAAGAATTGGAATCGTATGGATTGAAATCGGCAGTCGACCGATCTGCGGATCGAAAGAAGATCGGCGGCGAATGAGGTCGGTCCGACGACCGACGCCATCCGAAACCTCCTCAAATCTGACGACACCCACGCCGGGATACGAACCCGCGACCCTTGGGTTTTACAAGCCCGTCGTGATAAGAGTCGAGCGGATCCGTGCATTCGAATACCGATCGGAAGACTCAGCGGTCCGATAGCACATCGACGAGGAAACACTTCCCCCCCCCCC
>WURS02000011.1:4805358-4817064 GCA_011762765.2 Rhinocypha anisoptera | reverse complement strand
ATACGTTGAACAACCCTGGTGAAAGGTTACACCCTTGCCTAACTCCTTTATTTATTTTAGCTTCTATTATTCCTCCAATTTTCATTTTCATTCTGGTAACTTGATTCTGGTAGAGTTGGAATATTACTCTTCTGTCGTTGTAATCAACACCAATTTTATCCAGCAGCTTGATGATTTCATTCCACTCCACGTTATTAAATGCCTGTTCTAAGTTCACGAATGCGACATATGGTGTTTCGTTTACATATCTCATTTTTTCTGGAAATATTCTCAGACTCAGTACTGCCTCTCTAGTTCCCCTATTCTTTCTAAATCCGAACTGGTTCTCCAAAAAGTTTTCTTCGATTTTTTTTCTCCATCCTCCGGTTGACAATTTTCGTTAGTATTTTGGAGTCATGAGATGTTAAACTCAGCGTTCGGTGTTCCTCGCATTTTTCTGTACTCGTTTTCTTTGGAATTGCAATCATTCCACTTTCTACAAAGTCCTCCGGCAGCCTGTCACTTTCATAGCAATCCCTGATTATTCCGAATAGGGTATATTTGGCTTTGTCTCCTAAGGCCTTGATCATTTCTCCGCTGATTCTATATAATCCAGGTGCCTTGTTTCTCTTTAGATCCCTCACTGCAGTGTCGAATTCAGATCTTGATATTGCTGCGCCTCGCTCATCTGCGTCCACTTCGTTCTTGTCTATCAGCAAGCCATTCTCTAGAGGCTTCGGTGCTCTGTACAATTTCTTAATGTATCCTTTCCACCTATTCCCTATGTCTTCCTCTTCTATGAGTATCTTCCCGCTTCCAAAAAAAAGAATATATATATATATTTTTTTTTTTTAATGTCCTCAATTCAAAAATAGGAAAAATTTTTCTCTCTTATGCAAGATTTTTTTACATTAAAATGAAAATTTAACATTTGAGATATTTATGCTTAAAATTAAACAAAAAATAACTTAGGTAAAAAGTCTTGGTTTCGGACTGCATTTTGTGGAACTATTCAATTATGGAAGAGAAGAACACAAACTTTGTAGATTCCACAAAGTATATTTATTCACTCACGGCCATGGTTTTGATACATTTTATCATCATCATCTGGTGGTGATGATGATGAAATGTATCGACACCATGGCCGTGAGTGAATAAATATATTTAGTGGAATCTACAAAGTTTGTGTTCTTCTCTTCCATAAGTAAAAAAAAAGTAAAGTAAAAAAAATAAAGTAATTATTCAGGATTATCTTGAATATTTAGCTGCTGGAATGTCCATTGTGAGAGTCTGACATTAGTCTGCTAATATAGTTGCAGTCCACCTTAACTGACAGCTTCTACATATCTAGATGGAAGCATGCACCATGTTCATCACTGGTATCCCAATGAAATACAAAACTTCTTTTCCAAGGGATTCAATTTTCCTTAAAATTTTTCGGGTAATTTTTGTTCTTAATTAAGAATTACAAAGTTGCCTTCTTTAATTGTTGTATCTCTAATTTTGAGAAACTTCTCTTGCAAATTTAGGAGTCCTTGGTCTAAGGAATGTGCACAAAGGTCTTATCTTTTTCTTGATATGGCTCTCACACCTGTCCCCAAGAAATAGAAAACAACACATTTTTGTGTAACCAAGTAGCATAGTGATAACTTTAAGACCACCACATGTTCCATTTGAAACTTTTGACTTCATATTCTCATAAGTCTCTCTTATATTTGCAGTTTCTGCTAAAGAGATTGATGGGACTTGGTTTCCATTTTGTATAAGGCTGTCTTTTATTCTAACATTGGAACAATCAATGAATCGATCCATGTTATAGAGCATTCATTATGGAAGAATTATTGTTACAGTACACAATATCCCCTTCATGAGATAAAAAATTGAAATCTTCATGATGGTTTCTAACGTAATATACTGTAGTCCTGTGATAGGTTCCATCCTTTTCACTAAGATCCCAAAAGTTCTGGTTGTTTTTTTCAACATTTTTAACTCATCCATTAAATCTCCCCAACTCAAGCACTAAAATTACCCAGAGTGACACTAAGTGGGGCTCATTGGAAATATCAACCTCAAAACTTGGATCATATTGACCTCACTTTCATCTTCTTCAGAACTATTCTTTTTGTCAATTTTGATTGATCATGGAGGTTCTGGAATAAGAAGTTCTTCATAGTTGAGGAATAAATATATTGCTGAAAACAAATTTGGATATATCGTATAATGTGTTTTGATTTACTTGTGATTCCAGCTGTATTTGCTAAATAAAAATAACAGCCTGCTGAGTGATTTGTTGGTCCCCACCAAACCATGGGAGCAGAAAATATGTGGACTCAAACTCTTGTCCTTATCTCTTAACTTGGAACCGAAATAAAGTTCATAGACCACAAGAATCATAAAGATTCAAAGACCGAGATAGTATAGGTAAAGTTCTTTTATTTAGTAATGCAATAAAAATAGCACTGTTCCACAGATTAAAATATTTATTACAATGTGTTTCAGCTGATAGGCCATCATCGGGTACACACAAGATATTTGTATTGCATTACTATCATGAACTTCCACGATAGCTTGCCAAAATCGGTTACTTTTCTTTTATTTATTTAAAAATAGTGTACCACATACAGCAGTATTTGCCATTTTACAGTTGTCCATTCACTTGAGATATGTTGTATATAAATTGGAAATCTGATGAAGTGGTATGGAGATATCAAGTACCTGAAGTCATGTTCCCACTCAGGGAAGTCTGTAACCTCTAGAGGGCAAGTCCCCAGGTGGCAGATTTAGTGGAACGCCTCACAGATATAGGTGGTAGGAGGGGAATCAAATACCTCCTGGAGACCAACAGGCATGGTAGATGGTGTTCTAAAGTTGCAGTGAAAGCAATATGCCTAGGGAAGGAACTTTGAGAACAAATCCCTGGTCCTCTAGGTTGGGTGGGTCTTGAACCATTGAGTGAGCTGGAAAGCACATTACCCAAGGGCTAACCCAGCTAGCTTATACATTTGATGTTTGATGGATTCACATTAGACATGGCCTCAGAATGGAAGCAGCACAAACATATATATAATTATACATGTTTGAATTAATTACAGAATTAGAAAACTATTAATTGGATTTAGAAGTTTTTGTGTCAGCTTAATATTCTTGGTCACTGTAAAATGCTTTGTTTGATAACGAGTAAGATAATTTAATTTTATATTGTGAGAATTTTATCAGAAAATTGAGGTATGGAATTATAATGTGAATTGGAAGTTTAATATTTAATAGCATTTAATACTTGTGAAAATTATGAATGCTGAGATGTGAACGAAAGAGTGGTGAAATACTCATGTGAACTTAAATTGTCAAATAAACTAAACTACAGTTCTCATCTTATCTTATGGATCTTTCCTTCCATTATGATTCTAGGTTAGTAATTATTTTTCAGGTATTTATTTTAAATATTTTTATTAGTTATTGTACTGAATAAAATTACATTCATTAAATCGAAATAGAGTAAGTCGTTTGCGTTTAAATATAATAGTTTTAGTATTTTTCCTGGCGAAATCTTGGGATTTCCATAGGGTCAGGGTATCGGCTAGCTGCTGACAGCAAAATTAGTAGCCGAAAACCGGAGATTTCACCAGAGTTTTGCATTTACAATTCTTCGTATTCCTTGGCCATAGTAAAAATTTTTGGAATCGTTGAAGATTGATTGTACCTGTAATAATATATTTTTGCTTTTATGTGCCGTATTAATTGGAAAATTAGATATACAGCTGTGTAAATTTGACGTTTAAGAACTTTCTATTTGGAGTGGCGCCAATATTATTCGATTGTCTCTTAAGTACGCTTTCATATAGGCGTTTGTCATGTTTAATTCTACAGCGGTCACAGTGAAATAAAATGTTAACCGTTCGGTCAAGGATAGCAAATATAGGACGAGCTATTACCTTAGCTTCTGTATGCAGGTCAGTGTATTTAGTTTTTAATGAAGTTTTATATTTAATTTCAGATTTAGCTCCCTTAAATGTTCATTATGTACCTTCGGAATTCTACCGTGGTTTTTCATAGTTACTGACAAGGTTTTATTTCTTTTAAGGGGTGATAGCATATTGTCCAGGAAGAGGCATGATGATGTCACTGAAGGAAGAACCACAGTAAATATATTGAATACGGAACCAGAAGCGCCATTAATGATCGATTCGTATAGTCAGGTTATCATGATGCTTAAGTCTAAGAAACAGTTGAATATAATATGTATTTGTACGTAGCAACATTCAGATTGAGTAACTGTCTTTTTTGGGTTTCTGTAGATAGGATTTCGGCTGAACAATGGCTTATCAATTTTAGGCCCAATGGCCATTTTCCCAAAAACTGTTTTATCTTGGAATGTCGAAGAAATAAGAGACATCTCAGTAAAATCACTGTCACTGTTTTTTGTGTTGGAGCCTAAAATCGGTAAGAAGGTTACACCCTACTGATTTTATTCCATTTAAAACATAGCTCTTTTGAAAACACTATTATGAAAACTAAACCGTTAACTTTTACAAAAGTATAACGCGTGTCTTCTAAGTAGTAGGACTTTTATTAGATTGATTTATTATAAAAAATTTGTTCTAGTTGGTCACACCGTTATTTCAATGAATGCAGAGCCCCCTAAAGAGGTGTGTTAGATCGGGCATCTGGTGACCGTTTCCAATTCCATAACTCGCCAATCACCTAAGTGTTTGGACCGAGTGTGATGTTACTTGACCAACGTCCGAATTTTCCTGCCCTAGTACCTGCTGATTTCTTTTTGTTCCCGATTTATCCCGGAACATAATAACACTTGGTATTTTTCCAAATTGATTTAGGGAATCTAGAACACTTTCGCAAAGAAATTAGTTATTGAAAAATACAGCTTTTATTGAGGCTTTCAGGAGATATATGCCCTGGAAAGGGTTTGTGCAAATTTTAAGGGATTTAAAGAGTATGTTGAAATTTCTTTGAAATTCAACGCCAGCCCTAACTAATTAGTAGGCACATTGTATGTATGTGGAGTCAGGGTAATGAAACTATGGTTAGGGAATGTATGCTTTCCGGTAACACAGTAACAAAATGTATACGTCATTCTGTTTCACTACATTTTAGCTTCATCAGGACTAGTGTTGGACAATGGAACTTAATGAACTATGACACTATTAAAAATGTACACACCTTGATAACTTTCCGCTTACATAACCTTATTATGATATACATGCTGTGTT
The DNA here is from genome assembly GCA_011762765.2 of Rhinocypha anisoptera. Lineage (NCBI taxonomy): Eukaryota > Metazoa > Arthropoda > Insecta > Odonata > Chlorocyphidae > Rhinocypha > Rhinocypha anisoptera. Next base: position 4,811,857 of record WURS02000011.1, on the reverse strand, counting down.
AAATTTCTTACCTTTTCTGAGCTGTAACCGGGAAGAGCCAAATATTTCCCACCATGACATTTGGATATTTAATTTATGGACATATATTCACACACAAAAATGATGTTTGCTTGGAGTTTGTAAGTTTGGAAGTATGCAAATGTCGAATATATGCCTACTTATAATGAGTTCATTATATTGCCATGGAATCAGGTTTTTGATAAGTTTTTCTATTTTTTTCTCAAATTGATCTTGGGTGCTGATTAAAGCTGCGACTGAAATTGGAGATATATCTAAAAAATTCTAAGTTAGCCATTTCGAATATTCAGTAGAACAGTATTTCCTACATAAAGTATTTGTACTTTCTTTCTTTGGAAAACTTGAGTGGAATAAAATCAACCAAAATTCTTATAAGTGCAGTTTGTGTGACTTTTGAGACCATTACATAGTGTGCTTTCATATTTGTAAACGAAGGAAGTCTATGTGCACACTTTTGTTTGCTCTATTCTCCGCAGCTCTTTTTTTTTACTTTAAGTGCTTATTTATATTTGTTAATGATGGCTGTATGTTAATAAGTGTTAAGGGGTGTCACTTTTGAGAGAGACTAAAAGGGTTTGTAAGGTTTAACGTGTTCTATGTTGTCATCAAAGTAATATTCAGATTGATTCAGTCTTTTTGAGGTTACCCAATATGGAGCCCAAAACAGTAGGGAAGATGGTAGATGAAGGAAATTGTGGAAGAGGTAGTTTGCTGTTGTATTATAAATTCCTAGGTCCAATTAAATATTAAAATTGGAAACTAATTGGCCAGTTACTCGTTACAGATGCATTAGGACTTTGATGATTGATTTTGAGTCATCTTTCTCTCAAAGTGTTTTATGTAGGCTAGGTGATTTCAGTAGAAATTCCTTTTCAGTAGTTTTAAAAACTATAAAGCATTTTTCAACAAATACTAGCAAATCAGCTATTATATTATTGGAAATACTACTATTAAATCAGCTGGTATATTATTTATTGAAAAACATTGAGTAGTGTCTATACCTAATTCCACTCCATTCACAAATGTTTATTCTCATTTTAGGCTGACTTTTCTTTATTCCCCTTTTAGGCTTACAATCTGTTTTTTTATCTTGTACAGCACTTTTATAAGACACAATGTTATCCATTTTATTAGTAATTTTGAGAACACTTGTGACAAAGTGTAAGTGATGGTAAATTTATACCAAATTCTTTCTCAGTATCATACATAAATTTTCAAAACTATCATTAATTATTTTAAATTCAGTAAATCAATATTTACTGAAATTTGATGAATGATTAATGAAACCACTAATAAAAGCATTTAGAATTTGAAGAAACCTCTTTTCCTTGTTATTTTTGCTGAGTAATTGAATTTTTCTCTTTTGTCCCACAATAAAAGTTTGTTTAACCTCTTATCAAGAACTACAGTGTTTAATACTAAATAACTTAAGTTCTAACCGATTAAAATGCTTGTTATGCAGCCATTGACTGAAGGAAGAGGATGGTGTGGCCACTGATTTCTGTCATCCTACATAATTTGGAAAGTATGAAAGGCTCTATGGCAACAAAAATTCTTTTTGGATTGGAAATAAAAATTATCTTGAACTTAATCTATTCCACCTACTCTTGTAACTTTATTCGAAATATAAAATTAGGGCCATGAGTAAGGGAATCCTTTTTTTTATAAATCCAATTGGTATCAATAACGTGATAAGGTCCTAATTTGTAATCTTTTAAAGCTACTAATTCTACATTTATTTTCATGGATTTTATCAAACTTTATTATCCATCCAAAATATCCATATGACTGCCCCCAAGAGAAAACTCTGAGCTCTTAAAGTATCACCGCTACAAATGGGTGCATGGGGCATTCATGCAAGGGAGAGGGATTTGAAACAGCAGCATGAATTCTCTGTGTTTTTCTCGAGTTTCACATTTCTTGAGGATGAAGGACTATGGTCAAAAACCTTTCTTTAGGGTCCCATCTTGACCAACCACTATGCCATAGGGTATTGATGGTAAATACACTCCTTGGTATACTCAGCAACTCATCACACTGTGAGCACAAGTTGATGGCACAAAGGTCAGTGAGCAACTGAAGATTCTATCAGTTAAAGTCTTCACACCTAATAACTACAAAAATGTCACGTTTGTAAGTCTTCTCTGCAACCTCACCCTTAGTCTCAAATATATTTTGGATTGATAATAGTCTCTTTTCAAGTGGATAAGTCATTATTGTGAGGATCTTATTTTCTCTAAGGCGGATGTAATCTCACTAATTGAGTTTGAGACAATCTTACACCATCCATGATTATTTTTTAATGATTTTGTTTACTGATTTGAGGTTTACTAGCTGCTGTATGCTCACCATTGAAACATTCAATGATCTTGCAGGTGATAATTTATTTGTTTAAAGTTGATCCAACAGTGCCAATTACAGGATAAGATCTTTCAAAAAATATCATCAGGAAAAAATTATTAATCTACAAATTAATTGTTTCTGGTTGTGAGACCTGCAAATATCATTGAAGTTTGAAGGCCAGGGATGCTAAGAGCTATTTTTGACTTTCTCAGTTAATACCATCAATTCATCCAGAAAGTTAACTATTGCGGTCATCGTTTTTACACAATAATTACAAATACTTTAAAAATGTCGTTTTTATTAATAGTGATTTTATTTAAGTTTTGGTCTGGAGTGTAATGGAACTCATTCTATTTCTTCCATTTTTCAGACATCCTTATTGTTGGGCTTGGTGACAGAGGCAACAAACTTGATAACAAGGTGCTTAATGAGATAAGACGACATGGAACAAATGTGGAAACATTACCCACTGATGCAGCATGTGCCACCTTTAATTTTTTGAATTCTGAGAAACGAAGTGTAGCCGGAGCGTTAATTCCTCCAAGGTATTTGACAGTAAATGACAACGACTATGTAATAACTCAAGCAAGAAGAAAGCAGTTGTTTCAATTAAGGGAATTAGGTAGTGAATAAAATGTGTAAAACATAATTAGACAATAAAAATATTTATTTACTTAAATGCTTTTCATATTTGGTTAAAATGAAATTTCCCGTCGTAATGGTTTCAAAACTGATTATTACATCTTTATATTTAAGTATAGCTGTATTTAAGTAGTTAAAATGATTCCGAAATCAACACACATTATGTTATAATCAATGACAACATTTATAGATGCATAGGACTTAATTTCATGGTAACATACGAGTTCATCGACACAATGACTGCCCGTATGAAAAAAGTCAGCTTTTATCACAGTAGTGTGTCAACTGGGTACATTGTCTTACTAAATACCGAAGGTATTATTTAAATTTTTTTAGTTCAAACACAGTATTACTTAAGTACATTTTCGATTAATAGTTTTAATAACGTATGAGCCAAGCCACAAACAAAATAGAGATAAACATAAACGGACGATAATTTCTGTGGACAAATGCACATTGATATGGCGACGGAAGCAAATATAATATGATAAATAAGTCAACAATACATTTTTCACATTCTTTCAAAAATTGCGACAAAATTTTCTAACGACATATCGCTGGGCCTCTACGGGAATCCTAAAATTGCTTTAATACTCGCATCGAGGATAGCATATGAATTGAGGGAAACTGCATGAGCTGGCGTGTGAGCACACATTTTTTGCTGGCATGACGTCATTTGTAGCTTTAAATGGAAACTGGGTGAAGCTTACGACACCGGCGTAACGTCGGGAAGAAAAGTGGATATTTAGATAGGGTATGTACATTATATTATATCTGCTGCATGATGCTGCCATTCAATACTGAACATAGTGTATCGTCTTTCCAGCAACTCGCCTATCGTTGGTATCATTCCGTATGATATGGCAGGTTTTACTTGAGTTACAGCTTTACGCATGCTTTACAATACTAAATTTATTTCACCTTCCCAAGACAGGAAATTTATGCTAATACTTTAATTACGGATTTGAAAATAAATTTTCTATTGATTTATTAATAATATTTACTGTTAAAAGGTCAGCTAGTTCAGAGAGATGTCAAATTGGAGCTGTTCTTAATGGTCATTTTGAGCTAACGTTATTTGTTCAGTAATTGTGTTAATTTAGTGTCTGAATCTGTGAAACACCTATAAATGTTGTTTAATTTTTTGTTTTATAAATTTTAACGTATATTATCTGCCCTTGAAGTATTTCGTTGTAGTTGCCCTCACTATTGTTTTGTTTATACCGCCGTCATTGATGTAATTTTCTTGATCTCATGTAAGTATGTTCCTTATTAGTGGACTGCTAAGTGGTGTTAGATTTATGAAATTGAGCAACCGTTTCTTTATGGTTACGGAGTGACTTCATTCGTGAGTTAGTACCCATGCACTCCGTCTCAATTAGTTATTTTGCTATTTGTTTTTAAAACAACTCAATTACCAAAATTAATTGTACAATTAATGTATCACTTCATTCATGTCATTTTATATGAATTTCATAGTTGTAACCAATATTGTCAGAATGTAGAACAATATATCTTCGACTTGGTCCATTCGTTCTTTCAACGCTGTTATAGAATTTTGTATGAGTGAATGTATTCTATCAAATAATTAAAGAGAACTTGCAATGTACGAATGTCATAATTTAATGTTTAACTTATGCCAAGCGATTAAAATAAGTTTTAAAAATTAGTTTTTAAGTTGAAATAATTTCGAGAATTGTCGGTTGCTATTTTGTTGAAATTGTTTCTTCGTAATTTCATACAATGAATGTCGATTTACTATTTAACAGGGGTCCCAAAGGTCACTTTTTGCTTAAATTCTTCTAAGTATCGCAAGCAAGTTCTCTTTAGTTCTAAGATTTTGATTTCAGCAAAAGTCTAAAGTAATACTAATAATAACATTTAACTCTAGTAGCTAGCTAGCTGTTTATTACTTGCAGCTTACCGTTTGCATTAATCAGACACCAGTGTGGAAATAACTTTATTTTCATTTCAAAGTTGGAATCTGTGTGTATGAAAGAAAATTAATTATATTATTCATGTATCATTGTGAAATCATACCATGAAGAGATACACAGTCAAGTATTGCTTTTTGATTTTAATTAGCATAGGATAGAACTTAATGGGGAGTGATGTATGAAAATTTATCGATGAAAGAGTTATAGATGAGATAATTTTCACTCAATTTTCTGCTCATTAGAGAAAGTATGTCGATAGGGTTAACTTCATGGAGTAGGCCAAGCTAAAAATCGGGAACGTTTTTCAAAATAAACCCCGGAGCCTCAAGAAAGGACGAAGTTTTGTTTTCGAAGAAGAAGAAAGACAAAATTTTATTTAGGTATTTTCAATTGTAAATATTAGTGTTTTGACATTGAATGTGCATACTTAATGGGATGATATATACGTATAACATATATATTGTGCATTGTTATGTACCATTGCTTGGTTTGATGAAGCTGGTGTTTTTCAAGCTATAATGGGGTAATTTAGCCTTAGGGACTGAAAATGTTCATCATTAACAAGATGAATATTGCAGGAGGAACATTATATAATGATATTATTACTTTCCACTGTGAAATTTTAATTTTAAGGGATTGGAATTCTATACCTTTTTATAAGTTGTAAAGAAGTTTTTGTTGTGAATATTTTATTTGAAACGGTTTAATTCGCATGTTATGGATAACATAAAGCGGGGAATAATTGATTATTGCTGATTGAGTATGATTTATTTAAAAGAGGGAAATATGGTATACCTGGATAGGTCATGAGGATGTGCCTTTTGGAATTTGACCCAAAATGTAGCATGACTCTTCGAAGAAGTAAATAAGTAAGACTGGTTACTCTTTATTTCATCAGAAGATTTTCTCCCGACTAATTAATGATTATACCAGAGCTCGCCAAGTTAATCTTTTTGTTTTCGTGTGGCGAATAAGTGAGCTTTGCTTCAGTGTCCATTCAATGAGAAATCAAGCTGCTTGATCATGTTTACAACATGTTTATTCGTAATTTACTACTAGTTTAATTTGAAATACATACAACTTTTTAAATTGGTGATATGATAAATATTACTGTGAAATTTTACCTCCCAGTTCACTTACAAATTGTGACTTGGTGCCTCTGGCTTCAGAGTATATTGTTATGGGGAAATATGTTATTTCTAAAAACTAGAATTAATTGAAACGATACTTTTTTCGATTGAGTAATTACATATAGCATTGGCAATTGTAAACTGGGCATTTTCAACTCAGCGACTCCACACACATGATTTATTTAATTCTTCTTGAAAGAAACTTTCTTAACCGTTTTTTTCAGGTAGAGAATTTTGTTCACCAGTATTTAAGAAAAATATAATACCATGCATAAGCAGCAGGTCAGTCTCGAAATATTTCTCTTTCGGGGTAGGAATTCGTGACTTAAGTCTTGAGTAATTTAACATGAACATGGCAAATAGAAAGTTAGGATTTATCAAGAGGGTACTAGGAAAATGTAATGAGAAGGTTAAGGAGCGCAGTTACTT
>WURS02000011.1:4780363-4799877 GCA_011762765.2 Rhinocypha anisoptera | reverse complement strand
ATGCGCTTAATTAGCCGAAGTTCTTTATTCGCATTCTCAGCTGACATCGGGATACAACACAATCTGTTCACCATGGATTGAAGAGCGGCTATTTTTTGGGAGAAATGGTGTTTACAACCGATTGGAATGATGCAGTCTGCGTAACACTGTTTTCTAAAAATGCCAAATTGGAATCTCTGGTTGGAAATTTAAATTGTTATTATTTAATTTTATTATTTTCTATCATTGATCCAGAGATATGTCATATATGTATAATTTTTTATGAATTTAGTTTATTCACCAGAATTTCTCCAGTGTATTATTAAACTTTTAGAACTTGCAATCCATTCCACTATCACTTTACATGTGGGGTAAAAAGGAACTCGTAAGGAAGTGATTAATAAAATTTTGAAAAGGTATAATTTATCAGTGTGTACACTCCGTTTGGGATTTGCATAAACAAATGGCAAAATGAGATTTATCTAACCTTATCAAGTGAATTTAGAAGCAACATGGTAAATGTTTTTACTAGGAGAGGAATCATCAAAAGAGGAATAATTGCAAAAGAGTCAAATCATATTATGAAAGGAGTTGATTCACAATATCAGTTACTTCCTTTCATATCACCAAGCATTGAAGTGGTACAAGAAACTGGATATTCACATCATCCAAGTCATGCTTATCAAAGTAATTTTTTGTTTAATAAATATAGTGGATATTCATTCATACTGACCACATCTGTATGGAGAATTTGAGGTAACCAGTGACATGGCCAATAAGTATTGTCCTTAGGAATTAGATGTAGTATATAGTAAATATCAATATATGTTCGACATACATTGAGCGAAGTAACTGGTTGTACTTAAGATGTCCTATTATGCTGTGTGTCCCATCTCTATTAAATTCCTCTTACTCAGGTATTGATATTTATTTATTTACGATATTTATTATTTATTTATTACTCAACCCATTGATATTTTAAAATAAATGTTGGAAACTGGAAATGTCTTGTTCTTAATTAAGCTGTGAAATAAGATGATTGAATTAATTAAAAGTGATAATTTAATAATATTCAGGGGGAAAATATGAAATCCTGACCCTGACATTAAAGCATCTTGAACATAAATATTACTATGCAGGGGAAAGTTATTGTACAAGGGGTCACATTTTGACATGCATTGAGAGCACATCCTCAAGACTCCACCTATAATCTTAACTGAGGTACCCCAATGCACTCCAATATTTTGTTTTAAACATTTAAACCCTGAAATTGTTGAAATCACAATGATGAAACATAATAAATTACAATAAAGCTGTGGCACCCTAACAAAATTATAGTTGGAAGAATGGGCAGTGAATTTATTGAGAAGGTTCTTTTTAAATTTGTGCAGTCACAATCTTCACCATTTAAAATGTATAAATATATTTCTATATGTTTTCTCAGTGATAACCAGAAAGCAATGGAGGCTTGGAAGAGGTACTTGAGGATGGATAACAGCAAAATAGTGGACATTTTTGTTGGACAGTTGAAGTCAACTCTTCAGTGCACTGTGTGTGGCCATTGTTCAGTGACATTTGATCCATTTTGGGACTTGTCACTTCCTATTCCACCCCGAACGGGTCAGGTTCGGTTGCAGCAGTGTTTTGACCTTTTTACAAAGGAAGAAGTTCTGGATGGTGAGGAAAAGCCGGTAAGTGTGAACCACGAGTTTTTATTAACCACTACTTTGTGCACATAGTGATTGAGTGCAATCCTTCATATTTTTTTGCTATAATCCTGAACTGAGGTTTTTAAATGATACTGGAAGAGGTAATTCCAAAATGTATTTTACGAGATGAAGGCTTATAATTTTGTCTTATGTCACATTAAAAAGTAACCCATAGCTCTAAATTAACATATCAAAATAAAATTTATCAAAAATGTCCGTATAAATAGAAACCAAAATGTTGTTTCAATTGGGAATATTAATGAATCATCATACTATTTGAATCCTTAAAATATATGTGTAGTCCTTTAGTAATATTTAAAAAATATTCATGCTAGCATTGGGCAGACTCCATCGCTCACTGAAATATTACCTTATGTGTTTGATTCTGCAGTAAAACCTCCCAAAAGCGAAATCCAAGAGACCCAAAATTTTGCCATGTCATTCATTATAGGAGAGTTCGTTATTGAGTGCACTGCACTCAATAACGAGTCACCAAAGGGGAAGTTGTCTTCTACAGGAACTAGACATTTCGGAGAATACGTATTTGCATGTATGAACACTCCTTCTTACCCTCTCTAGTCCCTTCCTAATTTTGTGGCCCGAAATTTTATAAGAAAGGTTTAAGTGGCCAAACAATCTATCTTATTATTCAGGAAAGGGCCCCCCTTTCCAGTGCCATTTGTGAAGGTTCACGACACTCCAAATTTTTAATGAATGCATTCCGCCAGCTGAGTTTTGGGAAATTTTCTGGCCCACCCCTCGCCCTTTCCCTCAGTTGCCCTCCATTTTCAGTATAAATTAAAATATTTACATACTTTTTGGTGACAAATAAATCAGAAATTATCAAAGAAATGTAACATAGAGTGCAGATTTGGATATAATTCCATACGAAATATCTTAACTCTGCTTGATCAAATCTCCACTGCCTCACTCAGAGGGAAAAGGGTGATGCAGATAAATTTTAAGGGAACAAGTTTACGAGAGGATGCTATACCTGCTAAACACTTGTTGCCACTTGGAGGGAAGAATGCCACATCTACTTTTCTCTCGCACATAGTCATCACAAAAGAACGATGCTGCCTCAGCTGAATGGTTAACTCCAAGGTTGTGGAATATGTATATACATTACATTTTGGCAGGCAACTGCCAAGAATATGTACGTATGCATGACTGCCTCCTTTGTACCCTCTCTAGATCCTCTCTCGACTTTTCTAGGACAGGTTCGAAGGTTACAGGACAGGTCACACTTTCCCATTGTTCCAAAAAAGGGCATCCCTTTCTGTTTATGAAGGTTCACGGACCTCGGGCCAGTTTGCCGAATAAATTCCATACTCCGAGTTTTGGGAAATCCTTTTCTGACCCACTCTTGTCATTTTCCTTAGCTGCCTCTGCATTTTGGTTATGAATCAAAGAAATTACGTAATGTAGGTATCAAATTTATCAGAAATTATTAAGGAATGTAAAAGTAGAGTGCATATTAGGATATATTTCTGCAGAAAATATTTTAACTCTGGTCAGTCGAATTTCCTCTGCCCCAATTAGAGGGAAATTATAAAAAACGGTTATTATAAATTATTAGGGTCGTCCTGGATTACACAGTGTCCGCTATCTGCTAAACCTTTGCCTGTACTAAAAGGGAATAATGCCACACCTTTCTCACGCAAACAACCATCACAAAATAACAAGGCTGCCAAGCATCACACATCCTAAAATTTTTAATGAATTAAAATATGTATAACGTATTAAATGCTACATGCGCACTTTAAAATACCAAATTTTACCATTCATGAAGTCATCTAGCTAATTATCATTGAACAGCATTAGGGTGACAACAATTAATCATCCTCATTGAAACAGAGGAATTGACAATTTTCTCCATTATTACAGTACTAGAATATGCAATGTAATTACATACAAATAAATTATGATTTTGAATTAAATATAATTACAAAACCTGGTCTCGCATGCTATATGTGACCTTGAAAATACAAAATTTATTGAAAATAATAAATTTTCCTCATCTTACTCAATTCCGGCTTGTAGCCGACTTGCAATGTGTACCCCTAAATAAATAAATAAAGCAGAATATTGACAACTTTCTCACCAGACAGTTGCTATGCCATGTGAAAAAATGTAATGTTCATTATGATATTTCTATTCACTCATGCCACATGAAAGGATTTTACCACAAGAATTTCAGCATGCACAAAGAATACTTTTCAGCAACAGAAGCATAATAATGAGACAAAAAGTGACATTGAAACCCTTAGCTTCAGGTTTTTCCAGATCAATTCAAAGCAATGATAATGCTTCACAGATTCAGATCTAACTGAGTCATAATTAAAATAGTTTTATTTGCAGTTACTGATACATATCTCTTTGTATAAGAAATCGTACTTGGCTTTACTGTGTGGAACTCCTTCATGATAAATAAAACTTTGCACGTTCCACAAAATTATATTCTTTACTTACGATCAGTTTCATCTACATAGTTATCATCACCTGATGATGTTTACTATGTAGATGAAACCTGTCATAAATAAACCGTAATTCCCTTTATCTTTCACTTTATCTCAGACAGAGGAATTACATTTATTTTTCCTTTCTCTAACTCTTTTTTTATGTTCTCTTTCATTCCAATCCTTAGCACCATGCTAAAATTTCATGTTCCTGTGTTAATACTTGTTATTCTCCTCTGTCCGCTCTTTTATAAATTTGGTTATTCACGGACTAGACAAAGGAATAATAATTATTGAAGAATTATTCAAATTCAGTTGAACACAATCATAATGGAAGATGGCAGAATGCAGAATTTAATCCATACTGGAGTACAAGGTCGTTCAGAAAAGATATATGTAATGCTCAACCATAGATATATTGCATTTGTTATATTGTTATTATAGGCACTTTTTTTCTTCAGTTGGTACATCTGTCATTAGCATTCTGATGGTTTTTTCTATGCATCTACTTTGGAGTACTGATCATTTTTCTTTAAATGAACAGAATTAATAATTTGCACTATAGTATTCTTTGTCAAAGAATATTTGATTTCAACATTACTTCGTTTGATGTTTGTGGTTACTTCCATCCATCCTTCACTTTCGACTGTTAAAAAAATGAGTTGCTCAGTTTAAGCATGGCCATATCAGCCCCGAGAAGGATGCTTAAAAAGTGCCGTAGCATCAGTAATAATAGAAACGAATCACAATATGATATTCAATGACCAACATATTAAAGTGATTGAAATTAGAGAGACTTGGGAATTTCAAAGGAATTTATAGGGTATAATTAGTATGAACGAAAGCAAAACTATAAAATATGCATAAGAATTCCACTCTCCACTCATGTACCTCAACACATGGCCACAAAAAAAATGTCCCACGTGGAACGTGACTGCAGGCATCCATCCACACACCAGACTGCACACCTCTCTGCCAGGAGACGATGCAGCCCGTTCTCCATTTTTATTCGGAAAGGATCTAATCACTTATTGACCTCCTTTCTGAAGAAGGGAGGAGTGGGGGATTCCCAAGCTACATTCTTTCTTTAAGATTATCCCTAACTTTTCCACCAGGATCTGGCAACTGGCAAGTGGCTGCACAATGAAGGTCATGGTGGGGGGAGGGCATATCGACGAATAGGAACGTGAGGAACATGGGGTGAGGGGAACACTTTAACCCACCAGTTCGAAATTATTGTCAACTCGAGCCGTTCTCTTTCAGGATCATGTATTGAAAAAGGCATTGAAAAAGAAAAGGCAACACAAGTCACAAACCATGAACGATTTTTCAACAAAGTTTTCACTATTGTTTAGGCATTTGTCATATTTGGGAACTCTTTCCTGTCTACCCTCTTCATTGAAATATTCCACCTGTGATGCCAACCCTATGTTGTCACCTGTCTTCGTCTTTTCTCTGTTGAATTACTGGTCAGGAGGGAACAATTTAAGGTACAAGAAGAGATTGCAAGAGGAATTTGCAAGGTGCAATTTGGATGCTATGAGTGGAGGTGGTCACACTGTTCCCCACCAAACCTTAACAAAAGTTATTGTGTATATTCACAGTATCTGGGTGAGCGTTTTTATTGACGAAAACAAACCACAGCTGAACCTGCATTATTGCTTGTTCTAAATTACACAACACAGTTTCCCAACAAATGTCTAGTAGTAAGCATCATTATTTCCCCGTTTTGCATGAATTCCACCAACAAAAATGCTGAATCGATCTCAAAAATGATTTTTTGAGGGTCTGTTGGGCTTTTTGTATCGAGGTTACTCCAATAAATTGCCCGGAAGACCAAGAATGCAAACAAAATTATGCAGTAAAACTCAAGTGCCTCAAATGCAATGGCATGGACATGCTCAATAATTTTATTGTCCTAAGACAATGCATTTATATAGCAGACAATTGTGTCATGAAAATAGAGTAAAAAATTCATTTTGAGTAACCATCAAAAGGGTGTAATAAAAATAGTATTTAAAACATAAATTGGTTGACAAAAGAATTGTGAAGAAACAATAAAAATAAAATTAGATTTGATAACATTTCATATTCTGATCATATGAGAATTCATTTACTTAATGCTATCAATTCATCATCAATAAATTATTGAGCTTCATTATGAAACAAGTTAAATTGAATCTGGTTTATAGCAGACTGGGTTTGGGAATTGTTAAACATTATGCCCTTAGCTTTAGGACAGCTCATAAGGGTGAATGTTACTATTTATATGAAAGAGGTCCATATTGACTTTTATAAATCAAATAAGGTATATATATGTATGAATATACATACATGTAGTAACCCATGGTATTTTCATTGCATTTTTTTCTTAACTGAAGACCTACAAAGTACCATGTATGGAGTACCAAGTATACACATTAAATTTTTTTATGAGTTAAAAAAAACTTCTTCAATTGACCCAACAGATGAACCCCAGAACAGTATATCATTGGAAAGTGCGCAAGAATTTTCTATATGTCTAAAGATACATTGTTTTTGAGAGACCTAATTGAATAAATTGCTGTATGTAATTTGAAGAATAGAGTACCAATTCCTGCTCATGATTACTTAACATGTAACCCTGACAACCTACTATGGGACTAAAAATTGTTGTTGTTCCTCACCTGACAATGGCACCTTGGCATCATAACCTTGGTCATAAAAATAAAGCTGTGGAATTGTAAATTTTTCCCAATTATTTTTTAACGATAGAATTTATGATACCAATGATTTCCTTCCGCCAATCAAGTTAGCTTGGTGAATAGCATGCTCGTCAGCTAACCCAAAGGTCGCGGGTTCGAATCCTGCCCAGGGCATGGGTGTTGTGTTTGTCCAGATGGTTTTTCTATGAATTGAAGAGGTGCGAAATGACCATAGCCGTATAAATACCCTATAGACAAAAATACTACTACCTGATTTCCTTCCATTGTCATTTGTTGGTCTTTAAATAGGTTAACAGCAGTATTTATTGGTTTGATTTACAAATTACATATAAGGTAAGATATCAGTGACTATTAAAAGATTAATTTGGACTCTTTAACTGCAGCAGTGACAGATTGTCTGTATGTAGTATTCATCCATTGTTTGAATTTCGGAATGCATATCAATTTTGAATCTTAAAGTATAGTAACCATTAAGAAGAATAGAAATTTTTCAATTGCTGTTATGTAGACTCTGGATTGTAAATTCTCAAAAGTTGAATTATTATTTTTTTTCAGACTTGCTCCAAGTGTCAAGTGAGGCGAAAGTGCACCAAGAGCTTCTCCATTCAAAAGTTTCCAAGAATCTTAGTACTACACCTAAAGAGATTCTCACCCATGGAAAGGTTTCGTGGAAAGTTAAACTGTAATGTTGATTTTCCTTTATCTGGACTTGACCTATCTGCATATGCAGCATCCAGAGGTCAGGGCTGTGTATACAATGCTTATGGTGTGGCTAATCACTCTGGAACTACTTACTCAGGCCATTATACTGCTTACTGCAAGCATCCTTACACTGGAGATTGGCATGAATATAATGACTCCAGGTAAGATTGGCTTTATTAGTGACCTTGTATGTTAATTCTTTAAATTAATCTTGCCATTGCAATTATTTGGTAAACTTTATACATTCATAACACTTAGTGATCCTCAACATACAGTAAAAACTCTTTAGTCTTATATCTCAAGGAGGAGATTGGGATGAAGTCTGGGAAGTCATGTATCCTCCTTTAGAAAACCTTAATTCAAGGCATACTGTCACCATGTGTACACCCATAGTGAAACTTGAGTTAATATGTACATAAAGAAAAAGTGTAACAAAAATGATTATCATCAATGGTTTCCAATCTGAAGATTGGTATGTAGGAGCTGTCCCAGCCATCCCATCGACTGCCAACCTCTTCAGTCCTTCATTGTTCCTAACTCTTAACATTCTCTTATACTCTTTCTCACATGCCATCCTTGGCTTGCCTCTATAGAGTTTTTTCATCCCAGAACCCCTTTCCATATGGTCTTCAGTAATTTATCAATATTTAGAATATGTTCAATTACATAACTTTCCTCTAGTCTTTGTAAGTATAGTCAATTAAGTTTATCTTTTTATTTTCCCTTCACTACTTTCTCTTCTGAGTACTTGTTCATTGGTTATTCGGTCTATGTGCTTGATTTTCGGTGAGTAAGTAGTTTTTTTTGCAAGTGTACCTTCTTTGTAGGGATCATTCCACTAATTATCTCTTTCTTGGAGTTAGGTGAAAGAGGAGAATTGAGAGCCTCAGACTCACTCTGAAATAAAGACTATTAATCTTGCTTCTCTACCACCTAAGAAGTAAAATTCTACCATCTTCCTAATTTTAGTCTTTTCTAGTTTCTTTGTATAATTGTTTTCCTTTCTTTCACTGTAGAAAATTACTTTAATTAATTCTTTTTTATCTTCAGGTTTTATTGACTCATTCAAATTTCATGGTAATGGACATGTAAGATCTATTTTCTCTGTCAGTATTACATCCACGAAGAGTAGTACACATTTGAACATTAGTTGACTAATCATTTAAATCTAATGGCCATGTAAGATCTATTTTCCATGTCAGTATGAGTTTCTTTAAATACCCAGAATGTTTCAAAACATATAATAAGTTTATTAGTAGACTAAGTAAGATTCTGCAAAATAAATATAAAACTTTTGGTATTAGTCAGGAATGTTGGCAATTTGCAGTACCTACATGGAGGTTCTAAAATACCTTCAAGAATGTCAAAAACTTATATAAATGTAATTGAGATTTCCATATTTCAGCTGCATACATACATGTATCTATACTTTCACATTAATTCTTTCCCATCAGATCACTTAATATGGCATTGATATTCAATATTAGTTTTTCAATGTTAATTCTCAATATATGTGCTTCTCTTATTAGCAAAGATTATCTTCCCTTTTATGCCTTCTCCTGCCATAATTTTTCAGAATCAATTACTTCCATAGGTACATATTTTCATCTTTTCATATTAATTGTTCCTTTTTTCTCTTCAGATCCCTTCCTTCATGCATTATTATCTGTCCATCTCTTATGAATGGTGTCTGTTATTTCCACTTGATGACAGTCTACTCTTCTTTTATACCTAGTTTCTTCTTTCATTTTCTGTTCACTGCCACATTTTGGCACACCCAAATGGACTGTCTCCATATTTGCTATACAGCATTCTTAACTTTACACTTTGTGGACAACCTCATATCTTTACCTAACCATTTCCCTAACTTTTGGTTCAAAACTTTTATCTGTATTTATCATGGGCAATTCTCCTGAAAACAGTTGAAAATAGCTCTTGCTAGCGCAGTTAAAAGTGGGATTGTAATGCTTTGAAACTGGGTTATCAGTTTCAGGTTTTTTATTTAATGGAGAAAAATTAGAATCATTCTTGTTGAGCAATATATAAGTACTACTGGCCCTGTACATTTCAATACAGTAAAAGTCCGCTATAGCGAGTATGGCTTATAATATAATAATCATATAATATAATATAATTTTATATTTCTCTCATGACATCATGCAAAATTTTAAATGTAGTGAATCTTTTGATGCATCAAACATATCATCAGTGTTAAGGTAAATGGAGGAAAATGGAAATTGATTTCTTAATATAATTGCTGGCTTAATTTTATTTTCTTCTCAGGGTGTCTGGAGTATCTCCCCGAAATGTAGTGACCAGTGGGGCATATGTTCTTTTCTACGAGCTGGTGGGGCATAGCTCTCACTTGTAGCCCTCCCCCAGCCCCTCCCCTCGGTCCCCCCGTAACCCACCTCGTTCAACGACCGCTTCCATGGCCCTCGTACCAGCGGCACCCTCTCATCCTTCACCCTCACCTGCGGCTCGTTGGATCTCTCTCATCTTCCGGAAAGGATTTTTCTGTTTCTGGATATGACAAACGTGAGGGAAAGTGTTAGAGATTGGCCTAATATGGAATGCCAGAATGCCACTCACAGTTTTTTTTCCACACCACAATTTATGTTATTTAATCTGGCAACTGAGTCATCAAACTCCCTTCCTCTATAATTCACCAAGTATACCTGAGTTTTGCATTGTCTGGGCAGGTGGGTTACGCCTGGGAAAATACACTTAAGCCGCAGAGGGGTAGGGAGTATGGCTAAAGGCCTGAAATTATATATATAAATATATTATGTATATATAATTATATACATGTATAGAAATTATATACATTAAAAAACTCAACATGTCACTTTGGCCGGTGATGACACTCAGCGTCCGGAAAAGAAGCTTTAAGGAAGCAATATTATTGTGTGCGTGAATGTGTGAAGCTCCAGTCATCAAATCCACCATCATATCTTTGGCTACTCTAGAAAATATAGTGCCAAGGCTATGTAATGGTGTGTTGCAGAAAGTTTTAAGTGTGTGAGTGTGAATGGTTGATACTGTGTGCCTGATGAGGAATCCAAGCATGCCTGTGAAATTCATTATTTTTCTGTGCTAGCTACTGTGTAGCTTAAGACTCAAAAAGAAAATGTCTAATCAGTCATGCTTGAGAACTGTAAGAATAAACCCCACCTTATTTAAGAGCCAATTCCTCTGAAAATAATTTTGGAAGACTGGTACTAGAAATAACAAGTAAAAATGTTGGGAAATATTTGGAAAAGTTATAAAGGATTGTGCCTGTGTGGTCTTTGTAATGTTGATGGTTATTCTTGGAAGTCTAGATCAGTTTACTTCATGTCAAACAACCATCTCAAGATGTGTAGTCTTGGGTAACATGTTTATAATGTCCAAAATATTGTGTAATGTTCTATTGTTTACTTATATCCTTCTAGATTTCGCACCTCAAAATTCCAATAATAATCAGTGGACCTAGTCCATGGTGCATTCCCCCTTTTCTTCTGGTCATATTATTAATTCAAAGTGAAAATGTAGAATGTTTGATTGTGAAGATACAAAGTTTTTAATATTATTCATTGTGTATACATTGCTGTTTATGTTTTAATATTTCAAATATTTATTTATTGACAAATCAAGAAATCGAGGATATTATCATAAATTGTTTTCTTTTGATGTGTTACATGTTTACTTCCATAAATCAACTGGTGGCTTTTTTGAGCTTATATTTTGAAGATATCTTTAAATCTCTGAAGCTACAAATTATGTCATCTATTGATTTTTATTTTGTTGATATTTTTATGATGTTGATGATGACAGGAAAGCATCTGAATGGTTATGGTTGTTGTGATTGTGATAAAATTTGTTGGATGTAAACTGCACTCATTTGAGTTAAACCCTGAATTGTTTTGAAGTCATGCATGTAGTCCTTAAATGAGTATATATCTGATTGATGGGAAAAATCATGTGCCAGTAAGCCTGAGCCATATGGTGCATTGTTTGGCTATTTTGTCATATTTTCTGCTTTGTAAAGAGGCTGGGCTGGTTTGATTTACAAAAGTGTCTTGGTGCTGTGACAATGGCTAGGAGTGGATTTATAAGTGAAACCCCAAAATGCAATCAAAATAGTGAATTGTGTTAGTTTACATAGAGCCTTGAGATTGAAAAGAGCCCACTAGTGTTTCAAATGGGATGTTTGAAGATTTCATAGCAGCTCCTTTATAGCTGTTGCTTGTTGTGAACTTACATGGCAAACATAACATATTTTATCTTAGAGAATTGAAATTTGTGACCAAAGCACCCTCACCACACCCACCTTTCACAACACCTTTCCCCTCTTACACTCAAAATAAATTAATATTATTAAAATTTTATGGTTTTAAAAACTTTCCTTTGCCATTCATTTAATTGGAATAGGGACAAAAAGAATCTTATGGGAATTCTCTCTGGTGGAATATATTAATTAGCTCTTATACTTCAATGGAACCTTATACCTTCCTCAATGGAAAATCCTTATACCAACAATAGCTTGTAACAGTTTTTATATTTTGATATTAGCTGTTGATTAGTGAAAATTTTGTGTGTATGGTCAAATATATTAAGTAAGGAACTGAGTTTTTATTTAGGTGAGACTTATGAGACCATAGATTATTTTCTGGAAGCAAAATAATAGAGATTTATTTATTACAAGCAACTTTTATGAACAAAGGTGTTAAACACCATATTGTTTATTGTTGCATGTAAAAGTTATTTGTAATAAATGCAGGAAAATGAAATTCCATGGTTTTAAAAGTGTTATTTTGAAACGAAGACTTCTTTCAATTATGTATCTGGTGGACGTTCAACTTTAAGTGTCATTAATTCACTATTTTAGATTCCTTTCTGCAAGAGTAGGTTGTAATTTATAATTTAACAGGTGGTATATCATATTTTGTGGACTTTTAACTGAATTCTCCTTCTTCTAACAGTATTATTTTCATATTCAGTGGAACTTGGTTAGTATGTTCTTGAAAGGGATACAAAAAATGAGTGTACTAACCAGGAAAGTAAATATAGAAATTCAGTATATTGCAGTCAGAAGAAGAAAGTAATCATAATTATAATTATTTTTCAAAGTTCTCTTATTTTTCCCTCCCTTTGCTCTTTTCATGCATAAACTTAGCAAAATGCAAATGAGCACCAAATATGCAAACCAATAAAAATAACTTGGAATCTTTCATAATTCTCTGAGGATGTCCCTTCACCTTCATTCATCGATAAATAGAGATGTTAAGTTACCTAAGTTTTTCTAAGGTTATATTATGAGAATGTAGCAATAACACTAAATATAAAGTGGGTTGATTTTTTAACTCAATAATTTATTCAACATTTTATTTATGCATAATTAAAGTTATTATTCAAAGCTATAGCTCTAATTTTAGTTTACATTTTTACATGTCATAGAAAATCACACCTTTGGATGATACATTAATGATGATGTAGTAAATTTGAGACGCTTTATTGGAAAAAAATTTATTACATTCTGTAGTGTAAAGTCACAAAAAATTCAGCTAATTCAGCATTTTATTTCTTGTTCAGAGATGTAATATTTTTTGCATTGGGATGCACAAATCAGTGGGTCTGAGCTCCTAATACTTTGCTAGATCTTGTTCAGGATGGAAGAGCTGTAGTAGCTCTACCTGGAATCTGTATCAAATTTGGATGCATGGAATTAGCTTTATTACTTATGTAGGGCATCTAAGACAAAAAGTAGATCTTTATGGAATAGTGATCACATGCTGTAATACAAGGAGAGAAAGCCAACATGGCGGGCCGGGATACACAATGGTCTTGTTACTCCTGCAAAAATCGCATTTCTGATGAAAATGCCTTGCACTATGGTGGGAAATGCAATGATATCTTATATAATATGTAATATATCCGATATATGTAATATCGGTGCACCAGGAGTACACCGATATTACAGAACTCGATTTTTATGTCATTAAGCCAAAAAAATCTATTATTTGGCTGTGTCCTTTTTGTGCGATTGTAGCAGGGGTCTCTTCAAGTACCAGTTCTCCATGCGCAGAAACAAACACAGTGAGTGAAATTTTGAAGGCATTAACTGCCCATTCTAAGCGAATGGATAGTTTAGAAGAAAGTGCAAGATCTAAACCACTGAAAAACCCTCCGGCGGAAGACAATTTAAATAAACATAGTGGCTCATCTAAAACCCGTTACACACAATGCCATTTCTTGGGCCAGAAATGGTACAAGAAAATTCCCTCCCATTTTTTGCATAGCGTGTTTTTCCTGCCATCTGGAGGTGACACCAGTAGTTGCCTGCCAGTTGAACAGGATAGAACGTGTTCTCTTTCCTCCATTTTTATTGTACCAGTTGTGAGAGTTTATGTGAGATTCAGCGACTAAAAAACATCATTCAAGTTTAGTATTCTGTTTTATTTCCATTTAAAACGTACTTCATCATTTTTATCACTTATGTTAATGTATAATTAACATATTTTAGTTATCACTAATAATGTGTAAAACATGCTATGGAATTGTTAGCAATGGTCCGTGGGAATCTCAACTACTTAAGAATCACCCCAATTAGTCCAAGTCCAACATATACGATGAAGGGTTCTCCACTGTTCAATCTCGTAAACGGGATTCCAAAAAAAAATATCATGTGTGGCAGCCTTGTTGATAAAAATTCTGAAGATAACCGCTTTGTGGTCCCGTGCAAAGCCTAGCTCTACTTGAGCCATGTTAAAGTTGGAACCTCCTGAGAGACTATTGTTCAGTTTTTGAAGTCCAAATTCGAATCTGTGATTTCTCATGCGAGTTGGTTTCTACCAACAAAATTGGTTCAACCTTTAAGCTAGGGGCCAGTTATTTGCTAAAGGCCAGTGAATTGTACAAAAAGGAAACTTGGCCAAAGGGCGTTAGAGTCAGCAAATTCAAGTTTAGTTCCTGCAAGCTCAATGGAGTGGTCACAAAAAGTGACATTGAGCCATCAAAAATTGCATATGAAACCAATGAGGAAGCTATTCCTATGGATCCCGCCATTAATTTACAAAAGGAAGTAATAGAAAACGAACATACAAATGAGGGAAGAATTACATGTTCCATGACAGGTAACCTAAAACCAAAGGGGAAATCAAACCATTCCTGACTATTCACCCCCACGTACCCTCAGTCCAGCGCTGAAACTCAAAATGTGCCTTTCATATTGGTTTTTCAAAACGTTCAGAGTCTGCTAAACAAGTTAGTTGACATTGATTTTCTTTTGTGTAATGATTACAAAAATGTCCACATACTTTGTTTCACCGAGCATTGGTTAAAAGACACGGAGATTGACTATCAACATTGTAGGGTTTATACTTGCAAGTGCATTGTGTCAGGTTAACTATAAAAATGGTGGTACCTATATCTTCATCAGAAGTAATATGGACTTTAAGCCACTTTGCTTCAGTGAGATTCAAAGTGTAGACAAAGTTTTTGAATATCCCACTGTCAAAATTACAAAGTTCAAATTAATTGTTGTTTGTATATATAGGTCTCCGAATTGAGATTTTAATATTTTCATGGAGAACACACTATTCTTATGGACAAAATAACTAAGAGGTAAAAAAGTAGCTATATGTGGAGACTTTTATATTGACTTTGGTAACAACATGTGCCCCCAAGTGAAAGAATTTAATGTCTTGCTGAGCTCTTTTAACATCTTTGCTCTGAATGGCTCTCCAACACGGATAACTTAAAGTAGTCAATTCAAATCAAAAAACAATGACTATTAAAATGCCACTTCACAGTGTCTCAAAAGGGTCATGGTCAATAGAGAACTCAAGAAACCACTTAGGCCATCTAATGCAAAACTGCAGATATCGAGAAATGGTCAACTGATCTCCAACTCAGTTGATGTTGCAAATATTTTTAATGATTATTTTATAGAAGCTGCTGACAATGCCATAGCTGGGATTGATTCAATCCCTGTTGATAATCCAAACAGGAGGGATTTTTCTCTACCTACTGATGTCCCCCCATTGTATTATACCCTGCTACAATGAAATCCTAGAAATAGGTCAGTCTTTCACTATCTAATATCCCTGATAAAATTGTAAAAATCTTCATACCCTATATTGCCTATGTTTTAGTTTATTTATGTAACCTTTCTCTATCAGAAGGCATTTTCCCCAGTTCCTTTAAATGGAGCAGATTAAGTCCATAGTTAAAAAGGGGACTATTTCTGATGTTGGTAACTACAGACCAATTAGTTTAATTTCTGACTTTTCAAAAGTATCTGACAAGATAATGCAAAAACACCTACTTAATTACTTACAAAGGCATTATATTCTTAGCCCCTCACAATATGGGTTTTGAAAAGATAAGTCTACCTCATCAGCCTTATTTAAGTATGTAATAAATACTTTAAAATTTCGTTGATTCCAAATTTCTGGCTGTAGGCTTCTTTCTAGATCTTATAAAAGCCTTCGACATTGTAAATCATGATCTGGTCCAACAGAAGATGGCTCACATTGGTGTTACACGAATAGCCCTCTAATGGTTTCAGTCATATCTCACTGATAGATCCCGGTAGAAGTACCCCATTTCGATTCCGTGCTAAATTGCAAAAGGACACTATTTTCAGAATATGGAAGGTTAAAATCAGCGTTCCACAGGAATCTATTCTGGGTCCCCTGATATGTTTATTGCTAATAAATGATCTATCTGCCCATTTGCCTGAGGTAATTCAGTTCTATTTGCTGATGATGCCAGTCTACTAATTCAAAAAGAAAATGCCATAGCCTTGCAACATAGAGTTAATGATACCATGTTATCTCTTGAATCATGGCTTAGTAAGAAAATGTTAATCATTAACCAAAATAAATCTGTATGCATCTCATTTAAGGGCTCTCCTCCACACATACACCTACTTACTGAAAACGTTCGTTGTTCCAAATATGGCCACTGGGTCTATATTAGGAACCCGTGTGGAAAATGCAGGGGCAGAACTTAAATCCGGACAAACTTCAATTTGAATTTCCCGCCATATCGTAGTTTCATCAGAGGTCGCTATTGGCATTTTTGAAAGCCATAGACACAGAGTATATATAGAGGACAGAGGGTACTATTAGTTGTAATAGCCGGATGCACACGCCGCCATGTTCTTGGCAAGTTAAACCACGAGACGACTGGCTGAGTTACAGTGAACACGCTACAAACCTTACTACTTGCTGTTTTCCTCAGCTTTTATCGGGCTTCATTGTCAAAGGAGAATGTCTGGCTAAGAGAAAAAGGTTGCCAGGAAAGGAGGATTTACTTGGTGCTTGGCAATAAATTGCCAGAATAATTCCAGAATGCCAAATAACACCAACAGTTTCTTCCGTTTCCCAAAGGATCCTGATAGGTAAGTTAAATCTAAAATGGTTTTGAAGTGAAACTTAATGTTAGTAGATACTCATTTTAATTTTGCATTGTTATAAGCTCTAATAATATTTAAAATCACCATATGAAAAGAATGAGGCTATTTCCTAACTTACGAAAAACGTGTACATCCATTAGGTGTATGGAGTGGATTATTCGGTCACGTAGAAAGGACTTGGGAGGACAAATGTGCGAGCTATTTGCATGCTAACTGCAGGATATGTAGCGTGCACTTCGAGGAGAGAATGTTCTTAAATTATTTGAAGAACAGGATACATCCCAATGCGATGCCAACTATTTTCGACGTTCCCAATACACCACCACGGGTTGGAAGCTTGAGGAAACCACCAAAAATTAGACTAAGTTTAAGTGCAGATGGCCCGATGGATAAAAAGTCCATAAATGGTAAGTCAAATTAAATAATTGCAATTGAGAATTTAAGAGGGAAATTGATTCTTTGTGAAACTATGTTTCCTAACTTCCTTGAATTGATGCACTTTTTAATGGTATATCCACTGCTCTTTTATAGGGTCTGAAGTTTTGGCAGAAATTGTTGACCCTCTTCTTCATCCTCCTCATCCAATTCCCACAGTGATGATAACACCATCAGTCAGCCAAAGAAGTGTATTAGCAGACACCGTATTGAAATACGCAGGTTAAGGAAAAGAAACAAGTTGTTGGAGAAGAAACTACTGGAAACTCAAGCAGTGGTAAATTCATTAGAATCTCTTTGTGAAAAATAATTGCCAGAGAAATTAAAGTCCTTTGTGCTCATGTTTGAGAAAAGTAAAAAGAAAAACATGAAAAAAAGGCTGACAGAATGGCTGTGCCTTTGGGCCTTCACTTTCTTAGCCCAAAAGCATGCATGCATATGAGTGGTTTTATTCCTCTTCCATCAGATAGGACAATCAGGAGAGTACTAAGCACTCTTCCAGTGAATATGTACTGGAATTTCTGAGTGGGTTCTCCAAAATTTACAAGTTAAAATCAATGCAATAGGAGATTTAGGGAAATACTGCACAATTTGTTTGGATGAAATATCTCTGAAACCCCATCTTTTCTATAATATATCAAAAGATAAGATTATTGAGGTTGTAGAGAAGGGTGAAGGGATACAAGTAAAGGCCAATGCAGCATTGGTGATCATGGCTAGGGGGATCATGGCCAAATGGAAGCAGGCAATTGGGTACTTTTTTGTTAGAGATTCCTGTCCAGCCACTGATATGAAATGTATCATTTTCATTGTAATAACAAAGTTACAAGAAACAGGTATGGAAGTACAATCAATTGTATCAGACATGGAAACCAATTTTCAGCAGTTGAGTAAGATGCTCAATGTCACACCTGATAGACCATTTTTTATGATGAACAATAGAATGATATTTGATGTCCCACATTTGATGAAGGCCCTTTGCAATAGTTTAATAAGCCATGACATGCATTTTGATGTCAAAGTTGCTTCCTGGAATGACATAATTTCTCTATTCAACAATGATAGGAAGCAGAGTTTGAGGCTAGCTGGGAAGCTTACAGAAGCAATGGTCTATCCTAACAATTTTATGAAAATGAAGGTAAAGACTGCCACAAAAGCTTTGAGTCATACTGTAGCAGCAGCATTGGAAACATATGTACGTTTGGGTAATATTTCAACCATGATACTTGGGACAGTAGACTTTATCTTAAAAACAGATAAATTGTTTCACTGCTTAAACAGCTCTTCCTTAAAGTCAAAGAAGCTTCATTGCTCAGCCATATCAGCAGACTCAGTGGTAATTGATTATCTTCAAGAATCATTCAAATTTATTGGCAGTATTGAGGTGATGATTACAGAGGGAAAGAGAACTAAATGTTTATATGGCTGGAAAATTACTATCATGGCAACGATTAAATTGTGGTACCAACTCCGTTCATATAGTGGGGTGACATTCTTGATGACTCGAAGGCTAAATCAGGATCCATTGGAAAATTTCTTTGATGATATCTGGAAGCAAGGGGGGAACTGTAATCACCCAACTCCAATGCTCTTTCAATCCACTTTCAAAAAGTTGCATGTAACCAGCATTGGACATTGCATTGAGAATGGGAATTGTTTAGCTGATGTTGATGCTTTCATGACACATGTTAACAGCTTCTCTAATTTGGTGTCCCAAGATATCTGGGGTGTAAAAAAATTTCACTCTGTGTAAAAACTACTGACTACCGCAAAAAGCTTTTTCAGGAGAATGCTGAAGTGTTTGTTGCAGGTTACCTAATAAAAAAGTGCCTTCAACAGCATTCATGTGACCTCTGCATAGCATATTCTATGGAAAATAACATGGTAGTAGATCCTTCACAAATGTACTGCCTTAAAAAGTCATTTGTTGAAGATTCCTTCTGTGGGTTGACTATTGCAAGTACAAAATTTGTAGATTTGGTGTCAGAATTAAATAAAATTTTTGAAGAGGATTTTCCAAACCTGATGTGGGAAAGTGGCATTGGGTCCTTCTTTGTGTGGGATTGAGGTGTATAGTGAAGTGACATCTATGGTAGCCATCAGGATTTGTTGGTCAGGGGGG
>WURS02000011.1:4716951-4729196 GCA_011762765.2 Rhinocypha anisoptera | reverse complement strand
CAAATGAGAATGTCTCGCCACTGCTTTTAAGGGACACCCTGAATTCTCATTACCAGTTCCGAAAATTCTTCGTTTTCATTATTTTAAAACCTCTGTTATTTGGAATACTCACTTAAATTCTTTTAATTCTATGTTAATTATAAAATGCAATATAATTTACATTTTTATATAAATTTAATACTTGGAAGGAATCATTTGTTTTTCCACATAAAAAGAATTTTATTTCACACCTGGGTTTTGACTACACAGTCATCTTTAGGTCCTATATAGCTGTAGATTGTATAGTTGCAACCCAGACTGTGAAATAAAGTTTTTTTTATGTGGAAAAATAAAGTATTCCTTCCAAGTATGAAACGGTTCTACAAAGTGACGCCAGAGTCAATCTGATAAATTTAATAGTCAATTTGCAGCAAAATGATATAGTTTCATTCTGACTCCTATCCACTGAAATTAAATTTGGAATGTATAAATATATAGAAGACAGTTATTTTTTAGGAATTTTGAACTTTTCCTCAGTGCTTTATTTATGTATTCTGAAGCTGCATTGACTTTTTAAAGAAATTTCTTGTTTAATTTTCTCTTTGAGACAGAATTTATAGTTAAACAAGTGATAAGAAAAGTGAAATGAGAATGTTAGTACATATACAGATTATTTATAATTCAAATGAAACCAACTCATTGGGTGGCAAGGCGAATTTGTTAATCTTTTTCTGATATAGGAAATATTAAGGAGGGTATAATGTTGATTTTTCACTGAAAAAAAGTATAGCATGTAAATATGACAGAAACTTATAATGAGTGTGTTCGCCTATTTTGAAGGGAAGTATGCTTAATGAAAACTCATATTTTTTCTTCAATTTAATCTTTGAAAAAGGGTGTCCATAAACAGATGCGTCGCCAAAGACAGCAGACATACTCTTTTTTATTGTTAAACACTGATGTGAAAAGAGAAGGTTCACTTAGGGATAAAATAAATTCAAATTGTACTTGGATCTAAATGAGAACATATTACAGCCCTAATTTTAAACATTAATTTTAAAATCATATTAGTTTCAATTTTTTTTTATTTTCTTAATAACAGAAAAAATCCAAAGCACACGAAGAATTTATTGTATATTCTTTAAGGGGTGAACTGTACACTACATGCACAATACCAAGACGATTCACACCTGTAATGAGATTAGTTGAAGTGTGGGGTGAAATTTCTTGAGCACTATTGTAATCCTTTTTAGGTTAATTCAATTGTATCCTATTCTAGGGTCTTTATATCTGAAATGTGTACAAAATTTGCCTAGCCTATCCTTTAGCAGCTTTTAATGAGTGCTTTCTAGAACCTAGATTTTACATTAGAATCACTGGGTTTAATTATATTTCTTGAAAC
Organism: Rhinocypha anisoptera; assembly: GCA_011762765.2. Classification (NCBI taxonomy): domain Eukaryota; kingdom Metazoa; phylum Arthropoda; class Insecta; order Odonata; family Chlorocyphidae; genus Rhinocypha; species Rhinocypha anisoptera. Next base: position 4,727,815 of record WURS02000011.1, on the reverse strand, counting down.
CCTCTGATTTATTTGAACCCAGATCTATTATCTCTTCTTTTAATAACTTGTTTCATCATTGTCAGCTACCATACTATAATCCATTGCTTTATTCCCAAGAATTCATTGATGGATTCCCTAGAAGAATATTTGAGTTTCAGTCTTCTTGGGTTTTGGTCTAGGTAATGACATTTCTGGGCTTTGGCATTTTGATCGAGCCTACCTGGATGGAAACCTTAGAAGTCTATTCATTAGGAAAACCAAAGAACCTTTATGTATACATTATTCAAATTTTTATTTAAAGGTTAATTACAGCATTACTTCTTGTCAGTTTTATGTTGATATACTTTGACATATATGGGTTTTCAGTTGCATTCCCTATAATCATCAGACATTTGCCAATATACACATTTACTTTTGAAAATTACCATGCCATTCCCACTTACGCTGTATAGCATACTTGATGATGAGGCCAAAGGTTATATATTTAAGTCCAAGAGTTGGTTTGAATGTTTTGTTATTCAGATTGTATTCATATATTGAATATTTTATGATGTGAAATTATTTGTCATCAGAGCAACTGGGAACCAGATACTAGTACATTTTTTAGATATTTAATCATTTGTTCAGTCACAGTGTAGGTTTAATTTTATTTCAATTTCATTTAAATTCACAGATCCTAATACAGAGACCTTTTAAATGTCCTTGATTTATAAGAATATTCAGAATGTTCTCAGGGTTAGCTTTTTATAAACCCTTCACATATTCCTTGACCCTCTTTTCATCCCTTCTTTATTCCCAAGTCTCCCCCCTTTTCCTTTTTTTTCACTTCATCCTCCTGCTGTGGCCTCAGAACTATTCCCCTACTGATGGAATGTGCAGCCAAGTATATATGACTCAATGAGTGGCTTGATTGATGTATATATCACTGCTTTTTTCATATAGAGTTGATCATCGAGAATAAAACATTGGACTTTTATTTTGTGTAGGAAATGTGAAGATAATCGGAGTTCTGTTGTAATATTGAAACATTCATTTTCAACCTGATAACTAGGTGTCAGTATTTACCTTGACCCACTGTTTTCTTTCACCTTCCTCCTCTCTTCAATCTTACTGTGCTTCCAATGAAACAGCTGTCGATCTACAGAGCAGGACTCCTCAAGCAACGGAAGCTGTGGACCAAGAGGGTGGTTGCATGTGCTGAGCTGGTTCCTGTTGGTAAGCTGAGGAAGCAGGAGGGCATTGCTGTGTTTACCCTCCCAAGTTGATTTGGCACCCCTACCCCTCTTCAGCTGTTGATCCTTGCTTCTGCAAATATGACATCCCTTCGTGACAGCAGTTGGTCAAGAAGCCTTATTGGCATGGCATCCTTAACCCAGAGGAATTCATTTGTTGGAAGGAGATTGATGCATAGAACCAAGTTGGATTTTTTTTACCATTATGTTTTACTTCTCATAGTTAGTTGAACTGGCTGAAAACACTGTTGACATGAAAGGTTTTTGGAATTATCTTTGGAGCTGACGTGTGATAGTTAAAAAAGAGCATTTCCAGTTGTAATTTCAACATCCAACATGGCCCACATGAGGGGCATGAATTAATGTAGCACCACTCCTCATGGCTCAATGTGTACTAGTTACGAGGGAGTAAGCTTCTGGCAGGTTCTGGAAAATATTGTCTCCTTGACATTGTCTGTGATGGAACTTTTTGCACCATAGGATGTTCATCCTTTTTGACAAGCTTTTATGAATCAATGGGTTTTCATGTAGAGTAATACTTCAGCATGCATTTCTATTATGATATATGAAGGTGATATTTTTTGCTTCACAAATAACAGTCATTTTATAGGTTTTAATGTAGTTGCCTAGTCTTGCAGTGCACATTCTGCCCAACACTATTAATTATGTACTTCATTGTATATGCAATTCAATTCTCCAGATATAAAAATAATCTGACTACATGGAGATGTAGTTCCTGCTTGTATTTTAACCTACTCAGAACACAAATACTCATTTTTAACAGGAGGATATTCATAGATTTTGTGAAAATATGTTAACAATAGTGTTCAAAATATACGATAACATATTTCATATCATTCAATCTTTGTTTTTTTTGTACCTATATTATATTTTTTTCGAACTTGGCCAATATGATGGAAATTTGCATATTTTTCTCTAGAGTTCTGTTGAAGTATTATTAAAATGTGTAACAGCAAACATACATGCAGTTATACATTTCCCTGTTATAGTATAGATTCTCTTACTCCTAGTCATAAGTACTTTGTGATCTTAATTTAACTAAATACGAATGGGAAATGGAATTTCCATTATCCTTTTGCTCTAAGTAAAGGGGGAAGTAAATGTTTTGCAAATATAGTTTATGGTGTTACCAATTTAAATGATTTATATGAGTGGATACCTTTTATGTAAGTTTGTTGGCATGTAATTACAAAAGGAAGCAGGGGTAGGTAAGAATCAGTGTGAAATAATGGCCGAGGAAGGGGGTGAATGGCTTATATTGATTACTTTTACTATTGGCATAATGCAGCAGGATTAAAAAAAAAATCTTTTTCAGTCGGTGTTGGGCACAGTTTGCATATATTTGCTATCACATTAAGGCAATTAAATGTTGCCATTGCATTTTTTTATCAAATACATTTCATAACATTTAATAGTGAATTACAAAATATCTTTTTATAATCAATTTGTTTCTGAAGAAAACAATTGATCTTGCTAACTTTTCTATAGCAAATTAAGGATTGCTTTGGTTTGAAATCAATAGCAAAATCATTACATAAACAATGCACTTATAATGGAACTGTTATTAATTGAGCAATGACTAGCTTTGAATGACAATGTCAGAAATTTCATAGGAAAAGCTAGTTTCATGATTTGTTAGCTGATTGCCTGAATGTTAGTCCAAAAAAATGATTTGTTATGAAATTCAGATATCTTTTCATGGGTTTACTTTCAAACAGTCTCTTCTAATAAACTCGAACTTAGCAATATGTCAGTTTGCAGAAGAATTTTCTTAATGTAATTGTATGAAATTTAATAAGATCCTGGACTATACAATGAGGAGTTTTAGGTGTTCTAGCTTTTCGTGTATGATGTAGATAACATCTTTATACAACAGTTTCAAAGTGCATAGTTATTGTTTAAGTGACACTGATTTGCTGCTGGATTTTGCTACTGTAACATAGATCAACTATTGATTGTGTGTTTAATAACTTAGTGACAAATGTTTTGTAGTTAATGTTAAAACTTAGTAGGTTAGGATGGGTACATCAGCAGGATACTTGAGTTTCAGTAAACTCAAATAATTTGGTCAAATATATGATTCATATTCTTTTTCTATTATGTATTTATAAGTGGTGATATATAAGTGATTATAGCTAATGCTCTATGGACACAGTAGGGTAGTTCCATGTACATAAGTTGTTAATGTGAGCCTATATTACTTCTAGTCAAGTATCCTTGTTGCACCTCCTAACCTTGCCTGCTTACAAATGGGAGTAGATTTCAATGTTAAATGGATGTAATTTTTATTATTATTGTATTAAAAACAAAATACAATGGTGATATTTCTTGCATTTATAATTAAGATGTTATGCCACAACTGTTGATGAAAGTTATTGGATATAAGTTTTTCATTGTTAATGAATTGAAACTAAAAGATGTTTCATGTGTACATTGGATTGTGAATCTACAAGTTGGTGCAGTAGCCTTAAAACATCTGGATTAATGCAAAATGGGCTACTTGCTAGAATATTGAACAGTGTGTACCAATAAAAATTTTGACGGTTAATATCTTAGGTAATTGATTTGAAAAGAATGACTATTAATTATCGATGAAAAGTTTTAAAAATTAATCATTAGGTAGATTAAAAAGATTTTTTTTCATCTGTGAGCTTTCATGCAAGTAATTATTTCAAACAACTTTTTATAATCTTGCTTCTCAAGGTGTCATTTGTCTGGTGCTTCTCAAAATGTCATTTTCATTATTTTGCAAATTAAGTGGAATTTCTGAGGGACAGCAGTTTAATCATTCCTTATATTTTCATTATTTGGTATCAATATACACCCTTATTATAAATCTTTTGTTGTACTTCTGTTTAATATATGTTTACTAAGAAAGCTCTTTGCTCATTATTTTATTTGAATAAGTGAAAACATCCTCCATTCTTTATATCCAAAAAATTTTGAGCATTAATATTACCTTTATGGCTCATAAACTTTTAAAATGTTTTAAAGCCATATTCACTCCAATAAAATCATACTCTCTGCATCTTTTCGTTAGCGCATAAAGACAACTCCATTCATTCTACTATGGATAAAGAATATGGCAATATTGTATGCAAAACTTAGTTATAATTACATTTATTTTTCTTTAAATAATTTTTTTATCCTAAAATAAAAATTGGCTTGTCTCTATAAGTGAGAGTTTTAAAATGTAATAGAGAAATATCTCTGACATTGTTTACTACATGATATTTTACCTTGTATATGAGGTTGCATTTTTCATAAAATTAAAATTTCTCTTGAAACGCACTCACAAACACTTATCACTCTTACTGCTTGCATATATGTTGCTAAGTAAAAGTATTGCTAATTGTAATGAAATACTGTGATAACATTGTTCAAGGCTGAAATTTATAACCCAAGGTTCTTTGTCAAAATTTCACAACACATTCTCATAAGGTGGCGTAAATAATTGTGTGAATTATAGCCCTGTAGTTGCCTTTGCATTTAAATAAGAATTTGTTATGTACTAAACATGAGTTGTCTTTGATTTTCAACAATACATATCAACATACCAAAGTGAAAGAAGGCTGGCATTAATATACCAAAGCGTTTAATAATTTTAAGTATGTGTAATACTGTAGTAGGTACTACATAATTTCCTACTTATCAATTTTAATACATGACTAGCTGTTCCATAATGTCTCTTAATTGAATAAAGGGGTGTTTATTAGCACTATTGTCCAATTAGTGAAAGGAGAGAGGGGAAACTCCGATTACCAATAAAATTGAAGCCACTATTATGCAAGAGTTTGTTTTTTATTTTGATGCATCAGAAAAAGTATAAAAAACGGGAAGTGAAAGTAATTATATTATTTTATAAGTCACTGGTACTTTGTAGCCAGCTATATCTTCATATTTCAAGAATATAAATTACAATTATTAGTTGATTAGTTTACTCCCTGGGTTTTCAGTTTTTTGAAAAAGTCCAGTACACTAGGTTACAATGCTATTTTAATGTTAACTCTATTATTGATGCAAACCAGTATGGGTTTTGGAAACCCAAATGTACATCTTTTGCATTATTTTAATTTGAAAGTAATATTTTGCACACATTTGATAATGATTGGAAATTGATATTGATAGCAATTGGAGTTTTTTTTTAAACATAATGAAGGTCTTTGAACTAACAGATAGTTGAAGTAATGCACCTAAATCATGAGTTGAATAATACTCAGTCCTTATACCTTCAAATAATGTCAATCAATAATGAAGCACTTCTAGGATATATCCTTGTTCCAATATTGTTCTTAATATCTGTAAATATGATTTACCTTAGTTTTTTGTACAGACGTTTTTCATTAGAGATGTAAACAATGTTTGGGATGCATTTTATAGCCTATATGAAGTAAATGGTAACTCGGATAGTCTGATTGGTATTGTGACTGAGGTCTTTTTTATGCCATTGGGATGACCTGGGATTTGTTGATATGCCCATATAAGGTCTATTGCGGAAAATACTTTTTTCCTGCCAAACAATTAATTTCACTGAGGAAGTTGTACCTTGATGGAATTCCATATTGAAACAAATAGGAGGTCAATTGTATATATTTCCACAGAAGAATAGAAAAACATTACTGGTTTTGATAATAATTGTCATCATCTGGAGACCAGACAATTGTCGAAATCTGTCATGTTTTTAGTTTCTTCTGTGGAAATATATACAAATAACAACCTCTACTTGTTTTATTCCTTGAAATCAATATGCATAATAGATATTGGCCTGAGATGGTTCTAGCATTGAGGGAAGTCTTCACAAGGACACCACTGGTCACTAATTTAGGGACTAAATGGAGAGTGAAGAACCAGTAGCTCTCTCCTAGCGATACTGGTTTGCACCATTTATTTTTTCATCCACATAGGAATTGTCAACTTATTTGGGGTTAAATTTTGTGACTTGCAAAAGACAAATGGGCCAGCAATGGTGTGAATATGATGGCTCTGTCCTATGGAGTATCACCCATTGTTCCGGCAGGGTCTGTGATTTTTGGAGGAGATATGATTTTAGTGTGATATTACTGTCAAATGATTCTTTTGGCGTGGTTTCCTGGACTGAGCAATGCTTCCAGGAGAAGAGATTGTAGTGGCATTATCAATGGGGCATATATCACATCAGTGAGGAGGCCAAAATTTATTTAAAGATTGGCTCCAATGATAGGTATTAAAACTTCCGCGATGATGAAACCCCAAATGGACTTGCAACACTAGCCAAAATCAAGGGTCTAAGTTAATGTACCATATGTGCTGATGGGGATGCCATTAGCCATTCAAAGCTTATATTAATTCTTACTCTTGGGACACATAACATGGGACTGCTGGAAGATGCACATATCCAGTCTGGTGTCAACATCCAACAACAATTAAGAAGTTGAGTTGGACCTAAAAAGGCAGCTGAAAGATGGGCTATGGCCGAAGACTATACCTAACAACCATCTATCTGGCTTTCCACCATGTAGGAGCATCAACTGGTACAATTTTTGAGCCTTTGCACCATACCTCCAGTGGTACCAGCATATACTGTCTCACTGGGGGATGCATTTGATTGGTGGCCACAGGAATGAGATCGGGAATTTGCTTTGGTTATGGGGCAAGTAGGAGTACTCCCACTTGTCACTAATGGTCTACCATCCACTGAAACATGTTTTAGATTGCAGTGGTGTATGAAACTGAGTGACTACAGGGCAGTATCCATGAGACTGTCTTGTTTACACCGTCAGCAAGTGCTGCCAAAGCATTGCGGTCTCTTCTGTCTTACAGTATGAAAATGGTGTGCATGTGACCAGGGTTAGCCACTATGAATACCTATTTTGTGTAGGAACAAAAAAAACATCAATGTCACATCTCAAAGCCACTTATCACTATGTAGAGCCTCATCCTGCAGGTGAGTTGGCATGCTTTCGAAAGTTAGCATTTACACCTTTGGACTCAAGTTTACTTACAATTTCGTGAACGTTTGGAAAATTCCTTCCAAGAAAACCTGCAACTATCACCTCTTTGGCTCCTCCATCAAGCTGCCCTAGATGTAAGCTTACTTTTTTCACTCCCACCAGGCCCAATATTGTCTTATTTTTTTCCCATGACAACTTAATATTAATATTTGTTTAGCTTACTGTTGGTCTCACACTGCAAATTTGAATGGTGCTTAGTAGAACTTTTTGTGTTATTCTTGAAAGACCTAGCCATTCCATTGTTTTAATTGGTGAGCTTCCCATTGTTTTCTTTCTTCTTTCCTTCAGCTCATTCAGTTGTCAGAAGATACAGTTCATTTTACAGCTTCTGTGCCATCACTATAAGCAGTATTATCATCACTTTAGTATCTCAAGGAAATGGAGGGGAAAAAAGTAAAAATCATAAAATATGCAGATGAGTAGGCAGTCTTAGCAGAAGTGAGAAACAATTAAAGTAAATGATGGATGTAATTTTTGAAGCAGGAAGACATCTAGGAATGAAAATAAACATAGGAAAGACAAAATTGATGAAGGTAGCAAAAAAAGGACCAACAAAGGTTACCGTAGATCAAGAAAAACTGGAGCAAGTTTCATCCTTTAAGTTATCTTGGAAGTCTGATCACATGGAATAGAAGCTGCATAGAGGAAATAAGAAGAAGAATTGCCCTGGGAAAAATAGCTTTCAATCAATGAAACAGTTAATAACAGCCAGGAAAATTAGTATATCATTCAGGAAAAATTTATGAAATACTTCATTTGGAGAGAAGTAATGTATGGAGGAGAAGCCCGCATTATTAAGAGAAGAGAGTAAAAATACTTGGAAGGATTTGAAATGTGACTATGGAGAAGAATGGAAAGGATTCCATGGATTAAAAAGATGAAGAAGTGTTGGAGAGAATAAATGAAAGAAGAAGCATTATGGGGGCTATAAGAAAGAGGAAAGGGAACTGTATGGGGCATATTTTAAGAAATGACTATCTGATAAAAAGACTAGTAAAGGGAAAGCCTGAGAGAAAGACAGGTGGAGGAAGAAGAAAACATAAAGATGGGACGAACATACAAACAGCTGAGAGAGGTAGCACAGGAATGGAGGGAGCAGTGCTATTGCAACCTATATGAGGACAGATCCACCCAAGAAGTTTCTCAAGGATCCTTCAGGAAATTTTGGATCTAAAATTAGCACTTAGCATGCAATGAGTTTTGCCAGTTTGTGACATTCCATGCATATTAGTAATAGATGATATTCTGGCTGAATTATTAAATTTTTAAGGAAAAATTTGTGGAGATGATGTTATCAAAGGTACTAATTCCTAATAAAAAATGGACAAAAACACAGGACTTGAGTATGACTTTTGCACATGTGTGATTTGTAATTTTGTATACAGATAAAGTGTCGATTTTCAATGCTATGTAGTAATAAAAGAATCAATGACACAAGGCTATAAAAATATGCAGGATGAATATTTTAGAAAAAATGTGGAGCTTAAAGTTTCATTATTAATTTTAAAAAATAATCAAGTACAGAAATGTCCATGAATTCTGTGATAACATGAGTAATAATTAATACCATACACCATAAACTTCCTATGACTGGTAGTGTACCTTTAATATATACCTTATTACCTTATACTACCTTATATTAATATATACCTTTAATATTTACCTTACATATAGGATTCTTCAATCCTAGATGTCACAAAAACAGATACAATGAATGTGCTAGCTACTACAGAAGCAATACTTAGACCTATTAATGTTGACCTTACCCTTAATCTTCCACTTTCATCACTAAAGATTTATTAACAATTTCTATCATTAAAACCTAAAATCATAAAGTCGTGGAAATGAAATTCACTCCAATTTGATGTAGTAATCTTCAATCATCACTCAGTATCTAATTTTCTCCATAATATTTCTGAGTATAAGAGAATATAATATAGACAAAGTGTTACATTGGTATATCATTAGGTTTGTAACCATATTTCTAATTGATATTAGTAAAGATGCATAGCTGGTCCATTATGATGGTGAGAAGACCTATAGGTTACCTTGGAAATAAGTAAGTAGACTCGATTGTTAAACAACCTTGGGCAATAAGCAGCCAAACTTGGAGGATCTTCTTGGTTAAGTCTGTCCTTGGTTAAGATGGCCAGAAATCCTACAAAATCCTATGAAGGTTCTGTGACAATGAGAGGATGCTGTCAAACAATAAGCAACCAACCACTTAGAGGAGGGGGAAGCAACACTTCTTCATATAAGACAAAATGAAGACCATATTGTTCTGTAGAGAAGAACTCACTGCTGGCGTGGTAGTACTTATAATTTAACAAATGTAGATGCAAGGTAGATGACAGCAAAACAGGGAAAGTAGGTGCATCTAGTGGTATTTATTCAAACCCAGTGGGGAAAAGCTGTGATAAATGTAAATGCATGACTGTGCTAATGTTCTCAGTTAGAGGGGCTTGGCGGAGGGGGAGAGAGAGGCAAGAATGCCAACTCTGTAGAATTTTTCGAAATTCTGTTGGTGTGCAGAGGTGTGGATAGCGATAGGGAGAGAGAGGAAGGTTAATACAGGAGAATCGATGACCATTAATTTGGATGCTGAGGTAGGTGGTTGAAAGTCCAATGTAGGAGGCATGGCAAAGTTGACAGAGGAGGATGTATATTATGTTGTGGGTGGTGCAGGTAGGGGAGGGTTTGAAGGGAGAGGAAAGGCAAGGAATTTGTAGGGGAGTGGATGAGAAAGGAGGATTGGAAAAGTTTTGCATCTCAGATGATTGCAAGGAGAGGGTAGGGATAAGGATAAGTAAAAACGGTTTAGAGAGGGGTTTGGTGGTTTTAAGGATGCTGGAGAGGTTAGGAGGGCATCTGAAAGAGAGGGAGGGGCATTTGGGAAAAATTTCGTTGGTAGTGAGGTTGTCGGAAAGGATGGGAATGTCTTTAAGCATTGCCTTGAGAGACTGGATGTGAGGGAAGTATGTGGTACAAAGGGAAAGGTTGTATTTATTATTTTGAAGATTTGATTTAGGAGAATAGGTTTTTTTTTAAAGGATTTAGTTGTGGAGAAGAGTCTCAGGGTAGTCCCTTTGAAGGAGAGAAAGGCACAAATTGGAGAGGAATTTGTCTAGGGAGTCTGGGTTATTACCCAGTGTGACCTCAAACAGAAAGGAAGTAGAGGAGGGATTTTTTGGTGTGGGCAGGATGTCAACTATTGTAGTGTAGGTATTGTTGTTTGTTGGTAGACTTAATATGGACAGAAGTTTGGAATTTCTTTTGGGAGAAGAATATGTTGACATCGAGAAAAGTTATGAGGTATAGGAGGAGATAGTGGATGTTATGGAGACTGAGGAGGAGGAATTAAGGGAGGAAATGAAGGAGTTAATGGAATCGATGTGATGGGCCAAAGAATAAAAATGTCATTGATATATCAAAGCCATAGCAGAGGCTTAAGGGGATAGGAGGAAAGGAATGATTCTTGACATGAAAGAAACCGAGGAACAGATTGGTGTAGAGGGACTGAATCTAATATACTAGTATATATATAAATATATATATATATATATGTATATAAATATATATATATGTATATAAATACATATATATATATGTATATAAATACATATATATATATGTATATAA
>WURS02000011.1:4700152-4716781 GCA_011762765.2 Rhinocypha anisoptera | reverse complement strand
AATACATATATATATATGTATATAAATACATATATATATATGTATATAAATACATATATATATATAACCTAGGAAGAGGTGGTTGTATCTGTAGATGTAGTTCTTCCTTTACTTCTTTATCCTATGCTTTTATCAATCTTGTTGGAATTTTGTCAATTACAGTGATCCATTTTTATTTCTTCTGTTGAATGTTCTACCTCACTTTCTAATATATAGTATCCTCGAACATAATCTTCTTGTAAGTATAAGGCAAAAACTAATAGAATATTTCACCGCCCTAAAGAGGCAGAAAGAAAAACTCTGAAATTTGGAGTCTGTTACTAATGGGACCAATCTGTTTTTTATGCTGTTGAGACTTTTTCTTTCGCCATTGGGTTCAAAGTTAACGTTATTATAACTTTAATCTACATATTGATTATATATATATATATATGAGTATACTCTTCCATCTAATGCCATACTTCATATAGTTTTTCACACGGATTTTCTTTTTTCATCTCGTTCACACTTCCTTGGAGTGGGCCTACGGATTCGTCACTTAAATAATAACTAGTGATAACTAGAATAACTCACTTCACATATAATTCGCAGGATATACAAAATATCAGCAGTCACTTAACTCCATGGCTACATGCCAAAACATTTCAAATTTACCGCTCATAAAACCGAGGAAATGGCGTTCTCTGTCTTCTCTGTTCTGTATGATACCCATTATTACTATTTAGATTCGTTTAACCAGTTACCTGCAAATGTTATTACATTGGCTGTTCTATCTGTATTTTTTTAATAACAGTCAATCAGAACGGAGGTAAACCTCGCCGACTTCCGAAGGAAGAGGAACCACTGAAATAGAAAAATTTACATTAAAGGAATCGTGAGTCAACCTGAGTGTTGATTGAATTTGGTGGGCGTGTTACGAGAATACAAGGAAAAAAAGGGACTTTTCCGGAAGTTGTCACGTGACTTCCGTAGTTTCAAGGAATAATAGCGAAGTGTACTCGATTTCTTTAAGTGTATATGCGTATGTAATGGATATGTGCTGATTTACATATGTCGAAATTATCACTCGGATTACTGGCCTAAATTTTTCTATATCACTTGCAAGGTAAAAATATGTTGCAATGGACGCAGGCTTCTTTCTTACAGAAGTAATAATTTGCTGGGTGCCTTTTTGTATTGTTTTTGTGTGTGATTGATTGAATGGTTTAAAGGTTAAACCGGCACAATTTTTGAAGTTGGCTATGCAGGGTGTGTGCATGTAAAAAGCTATGATAAGGTTATCGAGGTCATTAGAGGTGTGATTTAGTGGACCTCTTCCGCTTTTATCACGAAAAGTTTTTTGATTTCATGTGATTGTAATACACGGTGGCTGTTGATGAATCAATCGGTTTACGGGGTCAGTATGTATAAATTATAGTATTGAAATGTAAGCAATTTGTGGAACCGTTCATTGATTCTGGTTATATAGATCTGTGTATGCATAGGAGGGGCCTAGGTGTTGTTTATTCAAACTTTGTAAATAATCGTCGGTCAAAAAATGTTACTCTGTTGTCCTTGGAGTAAATTATATAGTGCTCTAAATAGCGTCCCCAGGAGTAATAAAAGCAAGTAATTAAAAAAAAAATATTATTTACTTGCTAGAAATTCCAGGTAATGTTACTCATGTACAAGTTAATTCGTGGTTATACGTTAGTCATTCGCCAAATATTAACTAAGAATTTTGTGATAAAATTTGCCATTGCGCCGAAATTATATTTTTGAATGAGGCCCAAAGCTACCAAACTACCGGCAAAATGTTCTTTTTAGTCGCTCAGATGTGTTCAAGTTCTATCAATTAGGGTGCTGACATTACATTCTCTGACATCTGTCATCTTCGTAATTTTAATATTTACAAGTTCTCCATTGGTTGGCTCTAAATATGTTTTATAGACGAATAGCTTAATCTTGTAATTCCAGGTGTTTCGCGTAATATTGAATTATTATTGGTTGGTGCTAATTTTAGGAGAAAGCATTTTATCGTGATTTTATATACATTCCTTTTTTACCATGTAGTTTCTTGAATAGTCGCCAGAATAGCAGAGATTTTAGAGGAATCAGGAGACTTAGGCCCTTGTGCGGCCGCAATGGACGATGGTGGCGGAGGCAGTGGTGGAAGAAGGCAAGCCACTAGGTAAGAGGATCACATAATGCTTTTTTTAAGACCCACCACATATCAGAGGCAAATTTAGAAGCTTTAAACAAATTTAATATGTATTCCTGGAATTGAATTTGCCCTCTGCCACAGCTCAGAGATGCCTTGCTAAGATTAGTAGAATAATATATTATTATTATGTGTAAAATATAGTCCTTGATGACCAGCTTATTATTGATGAAAGTTTATCAGGCGTTCATTATGTCCCTAGCCTTTTCGTTAATCTTCAAAACTTTTTCAATTGGGGTTACTTAGAATCTCTTGAGTCTATTCTTAAAAAATAATATGCATGGTAATTTATCCTGCTTTGTTTTATTTCTGAAAGTATTCCTGTAGTGCACTTACTGGAATTGTTTTGAATATACACTACAAAATGTCTTTTGTGGTTTCATTTAAGCTGAACTTCATCATTTGAGAGCTGGTTTGAATATCAGAAATGGAAAATAGTTGGGTGAGATCAGGTCAGGATGTTACATAGGCTAGGAGATAAATTTATTGTATTGTTGGCAAAAATCATGATTTAATCAGACTAAATAAGCCACATTATCACAATGAGGCATTTAATATTTGTTTTGATTGTGTCTCTCCACTTATTCCTACTCATAATTTCAATGAGCCACTCACATACGTAATGGTGGTAGTAATTATTTATTGTAGATCCCCTTAGTGGAAAATCAGGATAGTTTTTCATTACGTTGAACTTGTTGGCATGTAAATTTGTATGGTGTCTTTTGATTTTTCACTATCTTCACTAATATAACCATTTTACCATACTCTAGGAACCTTTCACTCTCATTGTATTACACTTTTACATCATTATGCCAATTACCTACTTATTGCCATTATCACATCCTTTTTAGTTTTCTTCTTCCTTCACTCTGAAAATCTCCCCCTTTCTGCCATCACATCAGTGAATCTCATGACATCAAATCTCTTTCTCTATAAAACAATATTGAAATTATAACTTTGTGGTTTATAACAGGTTAGTCTGGGGGTAGTGCACTTGCTGGCTAACCCAAAGGTTGTTGGTTTGAGTTTCACATAGGGTGTTGTGTTTGTTCAAAAGGGTTTTTTCTATGATTTGAAAAGGTGCAAAATGACCATAGCCATTGAAGCACTCTATAAAAACTAAAATACTAATTTAACTTTGTGTATTTCCACAAGAAAAGACAGCATGACCAGTTTTGATGATAATTGTCATCACCTAATGATGAAAATTATCATCGAAACTGGTCAGGCTCTATTTATTTTGTGGAAATATACAAATGTTATAATTTATATATTATTTCACTATGGAATTCCAACATGTCATGACCTCCTCAGTGAATTCTTTCTCTATATTCCATCTTTTCCAACTTACCACAGGCATGGAGTGACCTGATATTCTGAGTTCCTCTCCTAAATTTATAGATGTTATATTCTTTTGAATCATTGCTCATCCAAAAGAGGGTTTCATCATGCATTAGCATCTCTTGTTATTCTGGAGGACTTCGCAAAAAACTGTGCTTCGGCAGCTGTTTTGAGAAAATTAAACTAAAATGGCATTCATTTTTTATCCCCAAGGATGAAAGCACATATCATTAGAAAGATTATAACGAAATGCTATTAAGATTCACTCCATTTTGCTCTTAGTAGTTAACCATGTCTTTTGTCAATAATTTTGCTAATATTTTGTATAAGAAAAGACTAAAAAACTTTCAAAGACTAAAAAAGTCTCTCTAAGGGCTTGTGCTATTTTTTTCTCAGATCCTCTTAGCTGGGAAATATCTTGATATATGAATCACAAATTAGTGAAATAAAATTTTTTGAGTAAAGAGGTACACCTCGAGAGTCGTGCTTTGTAAATGAAGAAAATTGAAAACATGCTTGATTTGAGTTTAACCCATTTATGCCCAAAGGGCATTTTGATGTCCACCTAGTTAGAAAGTTAATACAAACACACAATTGGTACTGAATGAATTGTTCTGTGCCAACTGCAATTTAGAAGTTGTTAGCTACGTCTGTATTTCTCTTCTTGAGGACACTGTCAATCACCGTAAATGTCATGATTATCAAATGCACAATATAAAAGCTACATAGTACATAGTTTTTAAAAAATGAGATCACTGTATCTGTGTGTTAAAATACTTAGTAAATCCATTTCCCTACTTATATTCCATTATTGTTGGGTAATTAAGGTTAATCATATATTTATGTGGAGGTAAAGGCTAGGTGGGCAGCAAAATGCCTATTGGGCATGAGGCCATACTATAGCAACAGAGCTGACTGGGTTAGCCTGGTGGGTAGTGTGCTTGCCAGCAGACCCATAGGTCATGGGTTCAAGTCCTGCCCAGGGCATGGGTGTAGTTCATCCAGATGGGTTTTTTATATTGCTTAAAGAGGTGCGAAATGACCATAGCCGTCGAAGCACCCTATAAACAAATACTACTACTACGATAGTAACAGAGAATTGTCTGAATAATTCTCTTTTAATTTGAATATCATCAATCCACATTGACTTTTGTTTGAGATTGGGCTATGTAAAGTCTTCAGTTGACCGTTCAGTTAGAAATTAACATTGGTCCAAGAATTAGATGTTTTCCTACTTTTTTCATGTTTTATATGTTTTTTGATATTTTGACCATAGATATGTGGACTGTTTCCACTGTGTGTACATATGGTGCCGTCATTTAATAAGGAATACAACATATACTCCATTATTAGGTTAATTTATTTGCTTTGCTCATAAATGCCTATTGTAACAGTTCAAAATATCTATTTGATGGAGGTTATAGAATATCTTGAAAATGTTTGTAATTAGGATGTTTCTGTGTATTCCACCAATGTATACACTGATCCATCTGACAATATTGCTTTGGATGAGGACTCAGGTTCCATGCAAATATGCAGATTTTCTTCCTCCTTGTCAGCTCCCCCAGCAGAGTTCAGCCCTGGATGAACTCTGCTAGGGAACCTGTGAGATCAAAGCCGAAGATCCTGCACTGTGTGATGATCATGAACAACTTGGTGAGCAGCCTGTAAAAAATAAAAGACCTTTGTGTAAAGTTCTTTTGGACGTGATATGGACAAAAGGAGGCATTTGTACCCACCAAATAGATGTTTCGCCCATAAAATATCTTGATATATCCAATATTTATAAGTAAAATCATTCCTGGGAAATTATTCAATTATTTTTGTATGAAGATATCGTTAACAAAATTACTAAATTTACTCTTTATGTAGACCACTCAGGAAAACCAACCAAACATTCACCTCTTCATGAAGGAAGTGTTTACTTTTTTAGGAATCTTCTAAGTTAGTAGCTATGTCCCTCACTCCCATAGGTGTATGCTTTGGGAGGCTGCTAAGGATGTTCAAAACATTCTTGCCTCTGAGTAAATATGCAGAAATTGATTCAAGGAAATACTAAGGCATATACACATTTGTGACAATGAGAATCTGCCCCTGTTGATAAAATGGTAAAAGATAGACTCTCGATAAATATGCTCAATGAGCATTTTATGATTAATGCTGCAGATGAGGAAAACCTTTCCATAGATGAATCGATGATACTTGACTTTGGCAGTCAGACATACAACAGGAGACAATGTAAGCAATTTTAAAGACATGTGCTTGTCAGATTCAAGCACGGATAATGATCCAAACCACTGGCTACTGTGTTGATGTGGAACTGTACCAAAGTCACAATAAAAGTGCAGCACATCCTTCTGATAAAGGTTTTGGTGAACCAGTTATTTAAAATTCAATGATTCGATTACAATGTTTTTCCCTGTTGTGAAATTCTCATTATACGCTGCTAATTGTTTCACAAATATCAAACTTCTTTGCCTCTTATCTGCTGAAGGAAGGAGAGGGACCAGTACTGTTATAATAAGCAACATTGTGATATGTCTACTTGCAGAAAAAAAGGTGATACTAAAATGAGATAGAGGATTATGTGAGTCTAAAGAGTAATAGATAGATAATTAGTAGTAATGGTGTAGTTACTATAGCATAGGTGGATAGCACTGTTAAATGAACATGGGGTTCAACATAAGTGACAGGTTTTCTGCAACTCTTTAAAAAACAAAAAACATCCCTATTATTCATCCAAATGTGAATGTCAATACAATTGGATCAATTGATTTGTTGGATGATAATATTGTTAATTACCTCATAGGTATATTGGAGTGTGAAAAACACTTGGTAATTCCACATAAATTAAAGTGTTTCACCTACCTCATTGGTAATTAACAATAATAAGGAAGGCTCATAAGATATCAGGGATAGATTTATAAGTGGTGTAGAGGATGATATTCATGGTAGACAAGAAATAGCTTAGAAACTAATGAAACATCTTAACAAAGTAGAGAAAGATACTGCTCAATTAAATGTTATACCAAAGGAAGAATGGCTAGAACACTATAAAAGAATATGGTAGGATCCGACATTAGATGAAACGATCAACACTCCAGAGGAAGCAATAGGAGTAGACCCTATTGACTTGAAAGAACTTGAATACACTCTGAATAAGACAAAAAATAGGAAAGTTGCAGGCATAGATGGAATTGATTCAGAACTAATAAAATATGGAGGTACATCCCTACAAAGAAGAATCCTGTACAACATGTGCTGGACAAAACTTGAAATCCCTAAGGATTGGAGAGTGGCTAATGTTATTTCATTGTTCAAAAAGGGAAAGAGAAATAACCCAGAGAACTACAGAGGTATAAGTCAACTAAATACTGCATATAAAATTTACAGTAGAATAATCAATACTAGGCTATAAGCTATTTCTGATAACATTTTTTTAAAAGAGCAAGCTGGTTTTAGGAAGGGAAGATCTTGTATTGATGATGTTTTTACTTTAAAACAGATCATTCAGAGACGAATAGAGTTTAATCTAGAAACACATCTTGCATTCATAGATTTTGAAAAGGCATTCGATCATGTCAATAAAGAAATGTTATGGTCAATTATGAAGAAAAGAGGGTTTCCTAAGCATCTGATAAAAGCTACCCAAAGTCTATACATGGACACCAGAATTGTAATTGACAATGGGAAACAGATCACTCAAGAAATTGTTATTAACCAAGGAGCTAGGCAGGGTTGCAGTTTATCCCCAACCTTGTTTAATCTAAATATAGATGACTTTTGAGAATATGGAAGGACAATAATGTAGAACCAGGCATAGAATTGGGACCATCTCAATACTTAAATACAATGTTGCTTGCTGATAACCAGATTATAATACAAGATAAAGAGGACAAACTGCAGATGGCAGTAAACAGACTGAACCAGTTGAGTAAATGACCTAAGAATTTCAAAAGCCAAAACAAAGTCTATGGCATTTTTAGGAAAAAACCCAATACGAACAAAAATTGTAATTGAGGATCAAGTCCTGGAGCAAGTGTCACATTTAAAATACTTAGAATGCTGTATAACATATGATGAGGACAATGATATTAAAAATAAAGTTAATGCTTTCCAGAGGATATGTGGCACAATTAGAAGAACTCTAAAAAATAAAACAAGAAACACCAATAAAATTTTATAAAGTGATGGCAGTCCCTACTGTACTCTACGGATCAGAATGTTGGATACCAAAAAAGAATGAACTAAAGCTGATAGAAACGTCTGAAATTAAATTTTTAAGATCAGTGAAAGGTTGCACAAGACTTGACAAATTAAGAAATACTCAAATAAGAGATGAACTGGGTGTATAGGCAGTTGCTGATAAATTACAAGAATACAAGCACAGATGGAAGTAACATGTACTTCAAATAACAAATGAAAAAATTTCAAAACAAGCAATGGAAAATCAACCAATAGACAAGAGTAGTGTCGGAAGACCAAGAAAAAGATGGTAATATGGAGCCGGAACAGGCTTAGTAGCCTAATCCTGGAAAGAAGAAGAGAAAAGAATGGCCATAACCCAAGACGGTATTCCATCTTGTATTGCCTTAAGTATTCGCTTACAAATTGAAAATGTAATGTGGTACCTGATGATGACGACGTAGCGTTGAAACTAGTTGTACCAAATTGAAAATGTAATTACTTGCCAGTCTGGTTACATCTTGAAATGAGTCTAATTTAACTCAATTTTTACTGTAGTAAGGAAGCTAACTTTAAAAATAGTTGTGCTTTATTAGTAATTGATGGAGGGATCAAATGTGCACGTTTGTTCTGCCATTTTCACAAAGCGTCCTGATGCATATTTCAGAGGTTGGCTATCTCATTTTTTTATTTCGTCCCAGCTTCTTAAGGGAACCATACATGCAAACATTATTGGCCATTAATGGGTGTTGATTCAGAGCCCATATTGGCTGAGCATGAACCAACATATAGCCATGATTGGTAAGCCAACATTTAGCCCATCTTGGTAAGCAAACATTCACCTAGCATAGGTATGCCCAGATTGGTTAGCCTGTGGACGCCCAATATCACTCTATACATTTTATCTGACTAACATGTTCAATAACAGAATAGTACAGATCATCACACCTCTTAAGTAAATCATCTGGTATGTATATTATCTCTTATGTTTCACCTGTTTTTACACAGAGATTAAAAAATATGGTTCTACCACCATCAGTACATCAATCTGAAGATTAGTCAATTGCAGCCCTCCATCATTTCCTATCACTTTTACCCCTTGGTAGGACCTTCCACTCTTCCTCCTCCTATTATATTCTTCATTAACTCATTATGCCTCAGGGTGTGTCCTACCAACCTCATACTTCTTTTCCTTATTGTATGCCTTGTTTCCTCCGCTCTTCTGTACACTTCCTCGTTCCTAACTCTGTATATCCAGTTGACTTTCAGCATTCTCCTCCAGCACCGTGTTTCAAAGGCTTCTATTCTTCTTAGGTCTTTTTTTCTGATGGTTGGTGTCTCTGATCCATGGAGTGTCATGCTTCATATGAATGTTTTCACATATCGGCTCCTTGTTTGGAGTGATAACTTCCTTGACCATTGAGTTTCCTCTTCATCATGAATACCTTCTTAGCCTGACATAATATACTCTTGATATCCATTAGAACTTCTTCCATCCCAAGCAATTTTGCTTCCCAGTTAGGTGAATGATTCCACTTGCTCTAACTTTTCTCCTTGTAGCTTGACATCTGCACTCAGCTTCTCACTTCCGCATAATAATATTTTAATCCTCCATCTATTTATTCTCGTATTGTACTCATTCAGTACTTGTTCCTTTGCGTTAAAGGTAGTCTGGTCTTAGATCAAGTGTAGCATAGAGCAGCTAGATTTGTGAAAGGTTGTTACAACCAACGTAACAGTGTAACAAGGTGTATTGGAGAAACTAGGTTGGGAACCAATTGTTGAGCATAGGTTGAAGTACAGGATAAATTTATTATACAGATTTCAGGAAGATCACGTCAGCAAAGAAGCAAAAATATATTTCAAGCCTCGAAATACTACAGTAGATCAGATAACATAAATAAAATCAGAGAGATAAACTGTCGAACAGATATAAAATGTAATTTTTTTTCCATGAACTATTAGAGACCAAAATAAATATTACCACAAACTTGGAGATAATTGTTAGGGTAACTGGTGTAATATCTATATTATTTTTAAAAAATTAAATGTTAATTGATTTTGTTCCCACATTACATATATTTTCTTTTTTCACTGAAATTTTTAAAAATTGTTTTTAATAAATTTTTTTTGGAATATTATATCATCTCTCAAAATCTGGCATAATTGTATGTAGTAAATTGTTCCAACAGTTGTACCTGATCTCCACGAAGTGACTTTATAGAATAGGGTGCAACATTCAAAAGCTTTACATGATAAGTAATTTTGCACAGATTCATATTATCAGTTTTTAGAGGGAAGCAGAAATACAGGAACCAAAGTATTATCGTTTTTCAAGCTTTTTGAAAGGACCATTTTTCAATCTCATTGCAAAAACATATAACTCAAAATAATTATTAAAAAACTTCCTTTATGAGCAATAAACAAATACCTAAATTATCTGCATACTATATCTTGCATAAAAAACACTTCAACCATTTTTGAGATATAAAGTCTCAAACTCCAGTTGTAAACTTTTGGCACATACCATATAGTGACAAGTGATTGTAAATTGTAAGAAGTTCTAAGTTTATCTCTAGTAGTCCCATTGTTATTATTAAATATATTACACTTACAGAAACAGATAGTCAAGAAACAGAGAAACGCCAATAATCTAAATAGTGCCATCTTATTGGGATTTACATGAACGAACCATATACTCAGGCTGGTGCAAAAATTATGCTTGATGATGAGATAATCCAAAAATTTCCTTATTCTCTTTTCCTCAGGAAGAATCAAGGTATTTGTTAGTTTCAAGTTATGGTAGCATATAAAACTACTGGCCATATTAAACTGCTTAACGAGATCTAAGATATAAGTTTTACGGTTAGTTTAGTAAGAGGTTTTTCAAATTAATGTTTTAGTTGCAACAATATTCCTATGTTTCAGTCATGGTGGTTAAATTCATGCATATCATGACTTCAAAATGTTACCGATTATTTACAGTGTATTTTCGCAAGTACTTGATCTGATCCCTTTCCCTAGTTTTTTTATTTTATAAGTTCATGTTGTTTCATTGGCTACAAATATAGTCTGGAGAAACTACAATGCTATTCATTTTTTGTGAATGGTAAATGTCTGTGCTCTGAGATAACTTATCTTCCGATAAAATCCACCATTAAATGTTACTTAAATTTACTAAGGACTTTATTTTTTTATTTTAAATTTACTTTTTTTATATAACTAGATCCCAAAATGTATTTGGTAATCAATAATGATGTGTTATCTCATGTGTCTCATATGTAAATATTAAAAAAAAATTGAATTGGTAGTAAGTAATGCATCCATTTTATTTACTTCCATCCTTACGTTTATATCGATTTACTTTCATTTTTCCTCAGTTTAGACTAAAGTACGTGACAAGATAAATTCAAATTAATTTTAAAATAGTCTTTTAAATGATCCGCAAATTGTAGGCGGCCATATTAGAATTTTGTGCATACAGAGCCACCTGTTGTCTCGCGGGAGATTATAATTTTAATATGGAGACACGAAAGCACCTGCGAGAGACCTTTCTTGTTATTCCTACATGGTTGTTTCTTTGTCTGTTAAATTGTGAAATTATTTCTTTGCTGCAGTTGCTAGTTTAATCGTCATAAACAATAGAAGATATAGGCTATATCTGTGTAGTGCCACAGTTTTGTGAAGTTATGCACATTTGTGGGAGATTGACTAGGCTACAGGTGATGGTTGACCACGTTGCCCGTTATTGTTCGATGCAAAATGTTCTCCAGCTTTGGTAAGCGAAAATTGATTAGACTCTTGCTCAAATACCAAGCATAATTTCCAATATACTTTTTAAATTATGGAAATGATATTTCTTAATCATTCCTCTTTTCTTTTCCCTTTCATTCAAAAAGTTATTTTCCGAGAGGGAGGGAACTACAACTCCAAGTGAGGTGTGTAACGAAGTTATCCGGTTCGATGGTTCCGAAGAGGAATGTAAATCAACATCGGTGAGTAAATAATTCCGTTTTCGAAAGAATTCCAATCTGTCTTTATATTACAATAACAGACATTTTTCTTGAGTTGTGCATTTGATTTCTGTTTCGACGAATTTGACGCAATCATGTCACGTGTTATTAAGTTGTTTAATCATTATTAGAATTTAAATATGTTTGCCATCCATATTTGCTATTATTCCATATGGTATAACATCACTGGTAGTGGCCTATAAAATCCAATGACAACCTAATGTAAATTTGAGTAGGAACACGATACCCTCGTCAAAATGATATGGGCCATCCAGGCATTATATTTGGTCAAAATCAAAAATGGTATTGTTTTTTCATTGTAAGTTTTTCTTGATAATTTTCGTAACACTTATTATTGGATTTTTCAACATTCCAATCTCACACTTATGTTATTTACCCTAAGGAGGTGGATTTATAAAGATAACAAATTTATGTTGCAACTTAAGTGGAAAGGTCAACCATTTATTTAATGAATTTACACACTTGATATTTTTCAATGAACTCCAATGATTTGGTCAACACTAAAATTAGGTTCGTCAGACTGGTAGGAAAGGAGTATAAGGATGGGAGCGGAAGGATAGAAGGAAGAAAAATTTAATGATTCTTTTTCTGAAAAAGTATACAAATTATTCTATATTTTCACCCTAATCCTGTAGCATATTTTTGGAATTCAGATCTGTCATGAAATTACATCTTGTACAGTAAGGTATTCCACCTTTAATGAAATTCCTGCAGTAAGAGATTTTCTCTCTTGATAAGAAAATGAATATTGATTTTTATTCTGGTTTCTTATAAGAATTTTTTGCATATGTCGAACATATTCAATTTTGTGAATTTATTTACCACCACACTTTTCAACAATCAGCTGTGGTCATTTGTATTCCTTCGCCCATTCAGTTAATTGCTTTTTTATTATTCCATTTTGGTATTTTCTTTTATTACGTTCATGTTTACGTTCTTCAATGTTTCTTATTTCATAAAATTTCATTTATGATCCTTGGCCTTTCAGTTGATCAGTAAACGTCACTCGTACCGTTTTACCTTTTGGCAATAGAGAGCTATGATTTAATTCGTAGTAGTATTTTTGTTTATAGGGTGCTTCGATGGAGATGGTTATTTTACGCCTCTTTTAAATCAGAAAAATTCCATTTTATAAACAACACCCATGCCCTGGGCAGGACTCAAATCCATGACCTAGACCCCGGTCGAGTCCCACACTCCCTTTGGGGGTGCGTAACCACATTTTCCCACCACCGATTCCAAAAAAAAAAAAAAAAAATAGCCAGGGAGCTCGCTGCTCCCAGGCTAGACCGATAGGCAATATTTAATTGATTCCAACTTTGCTTTTACAGTCCCGATTCCCATAACACTAATTCCATTACAGTGGATGATATTACTTGATGGTTTTCCTTCATTTCCCTATAAACCCCCTAAAATTCCTCTGCCTTTTTGTATTTTCCCCAAAACTCAGTACATAGTCCCATAACACTAATGTATAGAGAAATGAGAGGTGGACTTTAATTCCACTGTAAGATTATTTTCAAAAACATAGTTTGTGCTAAGGAAACATTTCTGTGGAATTTACTACCTACTTTTCTTTCTAAACACAGACATTCTTTCAGGTAAAGCCTGAGATAGTTTCCTCCATTCTCTCCACCAAACCTCAAAGCTGATTCATCTTCCCAGTAAATAGCTTGTTGTGTGTACGTCTGTAATTCAACCAAGTTTATTCTTTGTAGTCCTATCTCATCTAAAGTTTCTGTTGTCTATATAATAATCCTCTCCTGTTTGAATGTCGAACATAGATTTATAAACCTAAGGTTATATGATACAGAATTTGCCAATATTGCAGGTTGACTTGTTACTTACAGATGAAGTCCGCTATAACGAGTATGGCTTGTAACGAGAGTATCGCTATAGGGAGTGATCATTTTGTGTTGGTTGGTCCACGTGTTAAAACATAGGCAGTTCCACCGGTTATTACGAGTGGTCACACCTGCACTATCGCTATAGTGAATAGATTTTGCCATGGTTGATGTTCGGGTTGCATAAATCGCAGGATTAAAAACCACTCATTACATTGTCATGCCTCGCGATTCTACATCGTAATGAAGACTTTACGAGAGATTTTGTGGTGGTTTTACGAGAGAAGAATGTGGTTTGATGTCACAGACTTTCCTGGGGAATGACTGAACAACTTATCTTGGAATCTGTGAGCCAGTCTGTAATTTCCTGGTGCTATTTCGTCCTTATAGCCGATCGGAATAAAAGAACATGTGGAGCGATGTGCTAGACTTGTAGGCATTACAGGAAAAGCCCATTTGTCTGTGTTGACCTTAGCAGGATGGCAAATCTCTCTACCCTCCTCTTACTTATGAAATCATAATTGTTAACCGTAAGCCATACCTTATCTATGACTGTTCATGAAACATAGCCAAAGATAATACCGATGGTGTGACGTACATTAGTTACGAGTGCATGACTTTTGGAGACAATATTTTAAAATCTTTTTAGTGAAACGATCTATTTTCAATGCATCAGCCGGTGGATTGATACAACTACTTCATGGCTCATTTTCGCCTACTTTTGGTCCCGTTATTAATGCAGGAAGAGGAGAATTTAAATGACCATTGGCTATAACGAATGTGCATTATAACGAGTTATTTTTCATCATTTTTCAGTTCTCGTTATAGAGGACACTACTAAATTTCCATAAGGTTGTCATAGCACAAATAAATAATAATAGTAAATAATAAGGATCCCTTCGCCATTCATGGGACAAAGGCATCCTTTGACAGCTCTTGATAAGTAAAAGGCACGATCAGCATAAAAAAGGACAAAGAGGACCTAAGTCTGGTGACTCACAGTTCAGGCCTAAATGCTCTGTAAAAGTGCCATGATTATTTTATGCCAAACTTATCTCAATTCTTTGTTCAATGGTAGAAATTTGTGCTGAATAAAATAGAATTTCTGCTCTCAATATTAATGACTGATAATTCTATTCAATTTTCAGATTGGATGTTGAAATTATTCCGATTGAAGTGATGGTATTGCTGTCATCTGGGGATTCCTGCTGAGGATATAAGGACAAACATGTGGTCATCATTGTAACAATGTGAGTTTTTCCTTATGATTCATAAGATTATATTAGGAGATAGAAAAGTAATTATTAATATGCATTTGAAGTCATTTTGCACTGCATTTAATGGGTTTATAAATAGCAACCATGCTGCTTCTGTAGTTACAATGGAAACTGAACTTATGGAAATTATGGAAACTAAACTTGATAAAGCAATGGATACAGTAATTTTATTCATTGTTAAAAGTCTTTTGCATTTGTAGGTCTTTAGATACCATTCCTCCTTCAGTCTCTCTTGTCCTCAGCAGTTCTTATGTCTGTTGTGCCCTTTTTGTCCTTCAGATTATTTAACACCTTCACCCTTCTCCTTTTTTCCTTTTCTCTATTTACTGTTCCTTCCATCATTTTTCTCAGGCATCTGTTACTCCTCCTCAAACGCATTACTTAACCAATTCTTTTCTCAATTTCTGTATCCACTGCTTGCTCTTAATATACCCTCGTGAAAACTTCCTTAATTTTCCACACACCTAATGCCTGACAATTTTCCTAAAAGTTGTAATCTTGAAGGTTTCAATTATTTTCTAGTTTTCCTTAAAGAGACCCTGTGCTTCCCAGGTGTATAAAAGTGGACTCCGCACCAAGTACTTCACCAAATGTTTCCTTATTTCATTTTCTGTGTTACTACTAAGCATCTTTCCTTTTTCCTAATTGTTTTCTTGGGTACTTTTCCATTAACTTAAATGATTAAATATTTCCTATTGTAAAGGTCACCTTACACACTGCATGGTATCATGTAAGAGCCCATTCAGTCCAAACTACAGTCTATATATACATATATCTCCAAGAATAATAGGATCATGAGAGGAGAAATTAGAACAAGTTCTAGTTTGTTATGTTAATACGAAGATGCTGCATTGAAGTCAAACAATCATATTATTTAGAGCATGGTACAATCACAAACAGGCAATAAAGAAACATATTAAAGTAGATAAGACTATAAAAATGTGTGTGCAGTTACTTAATCTAGTCCTGAGTGACAATTAGCTGGAACTATAGAAGTGGCAAAGAGCAAAATTCTTCAAGTGTTGGTATTAAGTGCCAAGTACAACATTGCACAGTTGCTTGCATTGTGGAAACAGTGGTCACTCAGTTGACAAAACTCAAATGATGCCACTGCACATCCTTTGTATGCATACTCCTCCCAGTTTATCATGCATGTACTTATTTCACTATTATGCACCCTGTAAGGCCAATTTTCATCTTGTGATTTCATCATGCAAGTAAATATCGTTTATGAGATCATGCATAGGATTAAATTCAATTGTCAGTGAGGTTACTTTGTGAAATCTTGACATTATCAAAATGTGGAATTAAACCTAGTGTGTTTTATTTCGATAATGCATAGGATTGTTCATGATATCATGCATAATGTATGGTGACCTTAATGCTCACTTCTGTCTACTTCTCCAATTCATCAATTCCACTTCTAACTTTTGGTATTACCTTTCACCTGCTCTAATTTTACTTTTTTAATAAACACTTCCATAATTTCAGTTTGTCTACTCTCATCACCCTTGTCTGCTTTTGATTTGATCATGTCCAAGGCATTTGATTTTAGACCCATTTGTTCTACTTGTATTATTTCAGGTTGAAAATCACTCTGTCCACATTCGAAAAAGGTGGTATGTGAATAGAGAATTGTAGTCCGCATTTTTGAATGAGTAACCCATGTCAGAACTACCTGTTTACCCTACATACTAGTTTTCCTTGGGTCAATATGGACACTCCCACCCAGACCTCTTCCTCTCCTC
>WURS02000011.1:4683674-4700052 GCA_011762765.2 Rhinocypha anisoptera | reverse complement strand
CAATACTTAAATACAATGTTGTTTGCTGATGACCAGATTATAATACAAGATAAAGAGGACAAACTGCAGATGGCAGTGTACAGACTGCAGCAGTTGAGTAAACTATATGACCTAAGAATTTCAAAAGCCAAAACAAAGAATATGGCATTTTTAGGAAACAACCCGATACGAAAAAAAATTGTATTTGAGGATCAATTCCTGGAGCAAGTGTCACACTTCCAATACTTAGGATGCGATATAACATATGACGGGGACAAAGATATTAAAAATAAAGTTAATGCTTTCCAGAGGATATGTAGTACAATTAGAAGAACTCTAAAAAATAAAATGAGAAAAGAAACACAAATAAAATTTTATAAAGTGATGGCAGTCCCTACTGTACTCTATGGAACAGAATGTTGGTTACCAAAAAAGAATGAATTAAAGCAGATAGAAACATCTAAATGAAATTTTTAAGATCAGTGGAAGGTTGCACAAGGTTTGATAAATTAAGAAATACTCAAATAAGAGATGAACTGGGTGTACAGGCAGTTACTGATAAATTACAAAAATACAAGCGCAGATGGAAGGAACATGTACTTCGAATGCCAAGTGAAAGAATTCCAAAACAAGCAATGGAATATCAACCAATATGCAAGGGAAGTGTCTGTGCATGTGTTCAGGCACTGTTACAAGTGTTGTCCTTTCACCTATATTTCTGAGTGAAATCTGCATGTAAAAGATTTCATGCATAAATAATAGGAATGATGTATCTTAAATAAGTATTGTGTAGCAAAAATGAGTAAATTGTTTCCTGTACTTAACATTTAAACTTTGGTTCTCGGTAAAACCATATATACAGACAAAAAGTATTGGAATAAAAACCAAAAGTTTTTCATTTTGGAATCAAGAAATACAAAAAAATATTAACTTTGTTGCATTTAATGGTCTAAAGAGAGTATAGTTGAATTAAAATAAATTGAAAGTGCATCATAGAGAAACATAAGAAAAAAATAGTGACATATCTGTTGGTATATACTGCTACTGCTTAATTCCCAAAGGGCACTTTAATTCACACCCCATTGCCAGGGAACCAGAAGCCATATTTCAGAAATTTTCATACCAGTGGTGCTCGCAGCACCCACATATGTTTAAAAAAAATTTCTGGGCATAAGTGGATTAAGAGGCTGTGACTAAGTAACTAGGTGGTAGTTAGCATTTTTCTCTTAAATTAGTGAATAGATGATATGTATGTAGCAAGTTTAATCAAACTCAGATAGTGAGTGTCAAAACCTCATTTTTGTTTGAATTGAAATGACTCTGCATTCAAGTGAATGTTTCTGCACCAACCTACGTGACCTCCCAATATGAAGAGGGCTTCTGCCCTCTCCTCTGAGAAATTTCTAAATGCTTAGTGGTATTCTTTCAACAAATCACAGCACCATCGTGGGATTTGAGGCCATCTCTGCTATGGATGGGTTGCTTAATCCCAAAGTACCATCTATTATTGTCAACTACTGTTCTTTCTTTGAGTACACTTGCTTATTGTACAAGTAATCGATGTATCTAGAGGTTGACCTGTCATGTCCTTGTGGATGCTCACAATAACTTAAACCATAAGGATTATGAAGGTTATTACTGGCAGGGTTATCCTAGCACTCAGGCTAATCCAAAGGTTGGGGATTTGAGTCCCTCCTAGGTTGTTGAGTTTGTCCAAATGGGTTTTCCTTCCAATTTGAATAGGTGCTATATGACCATAGCTGTTGATGCGCCTTATGGACAGAATTACTGCTACTTCTAAAGAACCGCTGGAAAATACATTAATAGCATACAGAAGTCAGGATATGCCCTTAAATGATCTTTTTAAGCATTAAGATTTGTTTTTTTTAGTCTAGTTTTTTAGATGATTTTAATAACATATTTCAGTAATTTGAAATTTTTCATGCTGATCAAGAATTTAAATGCTTTTTATGTCTGAAACACCAACGTCATGATCTTTCTGGCTAATGGAACCAACTTTTCCTTCAATGACTTTATTAAGATTCGGTAATTTAATGGTGACTCCAATTTTCATTCACTGAAAGAAATCAATTCACAAAATCAGTTTTATTCTTGCTAAATAGTTCATAGTATTGTTCAGAAATTTTCCGGTGAAATAGTTTTTGTTCTGTGACCTGGTGCAAAATCTAACCTGCACACTTTATCATTTGCAACTCTTCATGCAAAATAAGTCCTTCATGTGCTTTTAAAACATCTATAGTCCCATCCATATCATACAAGTTAATCTGCTGGTAATTCATTATCATATTGTGCACTTCAATCATGAGGGCAAGTAAAAAGGTATCTATACTTTTCATTCCATAATGTACATGAAGGTAGGGCTTCAACATTTACACCACTTTTCTAAATTGTCACTCCCTTTCCAAGAATTTGGTCCAGTAGTCCACAAGCTTGCATATTCTGTATAAGAAGAAGGTTTTTGGCTGGTCACAAAGCCATTTTTGTACCCACTTCCTGCATGTCTAACTATGTGGAAATTTGACAACCTCACCAAGTATCCTCCAGCATACTCCTAATGAAAGTTTGATCCTTCAGAAAGAGTGATCCAAATCTGGGCTGTATGGAGGGTGTTCCATTTTCTCAAGATTCAACTTGTAAATTGTTTGCATGGTATTATGAACTGCTTGCAGTGTCTTGGTACCCACCACACACACACTTCTGAAGTCAAGCTCATCTTGTATGATTTGATGATTCTAACCATCAGACCATGACTGATGTTCAAAGAAGATGCTACCTTACCAATGGTAGTTTCTATTTGCCAGAACCATATCTCAAACTTGCTGAATCTTGTTGTCCTTGGTGGAGGTTGATGAGCTTCTAGCTCCCTCTTCGTGCACATATGACACTTGTCCATCCACTTTTAAACTTCTTTATCCACAAAAAAGCACTTTTATGAGATAAAGCATTGTCCCTATATCATGATATGAATAATAATGAATTTCACGCTCCTTCACACCATCTGACCAGAGAAATAAGACCCCTGCTTATTGTTCCTCCATGACGCAAACTGATTGTGAATGAACACGTTTACACTGTAATAGCTGGAAGGAAAATGTTATAATTGGGATCAAACTTTTCACACATGACCTGAAAAATTATCTACACTTTTGCCATAATAATAGTACATAATACATTTTTAAATCTCCTTTGTATTTATGGCTTTTCTTGGTGGGCACCCTTCTCCTGAATCATCTTTGGGGCTATTGCTACCATGCTTTAGCTAATAAATCCATTTTCTATAGATTGTAAATTAAAGAAGATTCCCATAACAACTTAGAATGAATATCATTGACATCTAATCGTTCACAAAGAATTTTATGACTGCACAGGCCATACATCTTCCCACTCGAGAAAAAAACAATCTGTAGGTGAGACCTGAAGATAAAGTATTAACATTGAAACCCAGGTCAAAATAATTTATCTATGGAAGTTTGCAAGTTATTCTGTCATGAGTTTGCCCTTCTTTGTCTTATTGCTTTAAAAGGTGATCATATGCAAGTGGTTACCAAGAATTCTTCTGCCATTCACTTTAATACCTTTGGTCTTTTCTTCAATTCATGTGATTGCTTCCTCTTATATAAATTAATGTGGTGACGGGGTAGTCTCACACCTTTTCTTATTTTTCTTCTTTCTTACATCCATTTATTTCAGTGTCAGTCTTCAGTGTCTTGTGCAAATTTAAAATCATTATCCTACCAATCAAGGTCGATTTGCCATAGTTTTAAACAGTTTTTGACATTTACTTTTAACCATTATTAAAGTGCTTATGGAGCTCCCTTGAGAAATTCAGATAAACATTCATATTTTACATTTTATTAATTGAGCCTTGGCATAGACTTTTTTCTGAGGCTCCATACTTCACCAATTTCTCTTTATTCATATTTCATTTTTTATTTGTTTTTTTTTTTAAGGAGGAACAAATTGTGAAAGGAGTTTATTATAGAGGTTTTGTGATTATGATTAGCTTACTCATTTATGTGGTTTCTACCAAATTTAATACAGGGTTTCATTTTATGAATGTCAGATTTTCTGGTTCTCTTGAAGACCCCTTTTGTAAGTTTCTTTGGGTCTGAAGTGACTTAACCTCAGACCAAAGGAAGTCTGTAAGACTCTGTGCCTGTTTTCTATAAAATTGAATTTTGAAAAACTGAACCATGGAAATTTCGGAACTTCTTTGTAGTAGGTGTTTGTGTTTGTAATAATTGTAGTTTTTGGAATTAGGATAAATTGGTGAATTCTTTTTACCATTTTTTAGTGAACTATGTTAAAAAGTTATAGCTTATTTATTTGGTGATACTACAAAATATGTGATTTTTATCTAATTTTTTGTGGGAAATACTTTTCTTTATTGGAGATTTTTAATGGATTTTTATTCTCTATTAGAATTTTTTTGTGGTTAATTTTTACATATTCTTTGTGCTGTACATGTTTTTACTAGAAGCAATATTGGGAGTGACTTTATACATTCCTTACAAATGACATTATTGATCATTTTAAAAGTTCTAATTTAAATTTAATTTGCACTTTTCAGAGTCTTCAAGAAGAGTTCTCCGAATGGGAAGGTGAGATATCATCATATACATATTCCCTTTTGTAAATGTTATTTATAAACTACGAAACTATAAGTTGTATTGTCTACATTATGATTGTTCATAGGTTTCCCTACTGTTTAGATCATACTTAAATTAACATTTATGATTTTTCTTCTTTGCCCTTATCATGTTGTTGAAATGCCCATAGATATATATGTAATGTATTATGTAAATTTAAAGTGTGATTAATCCTACAAAGACACTGTGATCACCTCAAGTCAAAATGTACTTTTGAATCCCTGTATGTGATCTTAATGAAAATGTATGCCTGGGTTCAAATTTTTGTGGAGAGAATTGCATTAAGATGACATATAGGCCCTTGTGTACTATTATTTCTAGATTCAAAGATCAGAGAGACTAAGTGAAAGTTATATTTAAGCTTTAAGTGCCTCATATTTTAAGTTGAAACATTTCCTCGAGAGGTGTGTTTGAATGTATTATTATTCATGTACAATATAGCACTATTAATATGAATATATATTGTTAGTAATATTGTAGAAAGTGATTAACACTGACTTTTATATATTTTAAAACACTTGAGTCTAGCCGAAGGTGTCCATTTTTTATTTTAATAACAATGACTCAAAGTTTGTATTAGCTATATATTACTGAAACTTTTATTATCACTTGGGTGATCTAGGAAACATCTTAGTCTATAATTTTTTTCCTTTGCAGATCACTGTTTATTTAGGAAAGAGAGACTTTGTGGACCATGTAACACATGTTGATCCTATTGGTAAGTCGAAGACCATTTTTTTTAAAAAGTGTGTTTGAATGTCAAATAGAGTTGAATTTCTTTGATTTAAATGGTCTTATGAATGGAAGTGAATGTGATTAGAAATGAGACAATAGTTGTTAAAAAGCAATGTATTGTTTATTTGAATCTAATTCAGTATACTATATGAATTTGAGTATAATCAAGTTAAGGATTGCTCTACAGTGGAAATTGTTACAATGCTAGAGAGGGCTTAAAGGGAGGAATTTCTGAGGCAGGCAGGGTTTATGAGTGGTTTTCTTGTCTTAAGAGTGTTCCAATGTAGATTGATGCTGAACCCTGCCTTGTGTCTTCCTTAACTTATAGTATAGATGACAAAACATTTTAAAACTTTTTTAAATCATGTCTAATAATGTTGGAATAATCAAGAAACTGGAGAAATTGGCTGGAACATCCTGAAGTCATACAGTTAAATTTTTACTGTAGATTTGAAGATGTAACATGATGCTGTGACATTCACTCCTCACTGTGCTTTCGAATGACCAGAGAGCCAACAGTGTATGTGACATTAATTGAAAGAAGTCAGGAATTAATATAGATTTTTGTTGAAAGTCATTATAGCTGAAACATGGTCCGTCACCAAGAGGTTTCAACCAATAGGAAAAATAATTGGATAGTGGATTGGAGCTGATGGTTATTATTTTGAACGTCATTAAATTTTGAAAATGTTACAAATACATATACTTAAATAAGACAATCCTTATTATTTTTGGGTAAGCCTACATTTGAAGTGCTACCCAAAATGTCCAAGAATTTTCCTTTAAGAATCAGAAAAATTACCACACACCCTTATTTCCACTGTAGCCTTTAAATTCAAAACCTTTGGTACATATGCAACAATCCCAGCAATTTTCCCAATTGTGGGCATACTGCTGGAAGTTCAAAGGCAAATTGTGATTCCAATTGGATCTCTTCAGTAAAGTCACAACATCATCTCTTCAGGCTATTTTTCATTTGGGGGAAGAGACAGAGGTTGCAGGGTGCTAGGTCAAAAGAGTAGGGAGGGTAGGGTTCATTTTTTCTCCAGGAATTCTTTAACTATCAGGCGTGTGCAGGCTCATTGTCATGGTGGAGTAACCAGTCTTTGTTCTTCCACAATTCAGGCTAATAGCACCCAATATTTTCCTTCAGTCTTTCAAAACCTCTCCGTAAAACTTCTTGTTGACAGTCTGACCAGGTGGAACGAAATCCATATACACTATTCCTCAAATGTCAAAGAAAATCATCTGCATCAACTTGATGTTGCTATGAAGTTGGTGCACTTTTTTCAATCTTAGAGGATGACATCTGTCACTATGATGATTACTGTTTATTTTAGGGTCATAACCATAGACCCATGATTCATCTCCTGTAATGACTCTGGACAGGAAGTCTGGATCATCTTGAACTGTTTCTTGAGCTTAAAACAGAATTTGATGCAAGTCCATTTCTCCTTGGCATAAACCATTTAGAAATATGCAGACAAAACACTCAGGCAACACACAGAAAATAATTCAGAAACTGATGTGCAGATAATGATGAAACTTGGCAGAGTAGTAGCTGAAAAGTGCACCAAGAGGCATCTAGTGGCAGAACCTCAAACTTTTTTGTTTTCAGCAAAATATTAAAATTCTCAGAAAGTTTGGGTAGAATCACATACATGAATATTTCACTTTAAACATCTGTATTTTTAGCTCATCCTAAATTTTAAACAATTAAAATATTACTTGTGAATAGTTTTACCCACAATTTTTTGTATATAGTCTTAAATACCACTATGTACAACTTTATCCAATAATTTATAATTTAATTATCATACCTATCAAAAAAAGTATAGACCTTTGTTATAGCAATGGTTTAAGAGCAATCTTTGGTTGCTCTATAATTTTTAGATTGTAATGTTTCTCTCTCTTCTGATTACTGTAATTGTTGGCCTAGTATCTTCTATTAATTAATTTATTAACTATTAATTTAACTCCAGATGGTGTAGTGCTTGTTGATCCAGACTATGTCCAAGAGCGCAAGGTTTTTGGCCATGTATTGGCAGCATTTCGATATGGACGTGAGGATTTGGATGTTTTGGGTCTCACCTTCAGGAAGGACCTCTACCTCGCTTCAGAACAAGTATATCCCCCACCATCAGGTTCAACAGAAACTCAGGAAGGTTCACATGGTGGAACAACACCAACTGCCTCATCTTGGCACAAACCCGGAGGAAGAAGACCACTTACACGACTTCAGGTAGACTGGCTGGCATCAGAATTCTGACCTCTAATAAGAAATTTGGGAATTCAAATAATTTAATAATTTGAAATCAACATGAATCACTTCTTGTCTTTACTAATTTAATATTCAATATTTTTGTTGAAGGAAAGACACCATATAAATTAAAGAAGTTTATGAATAATACAAGTATTTCTGTTTTTACTTAGCAGGAATAGATGAAAGTATCTAGGGAGGTCAAATGTTTTGGGATACCTGAGTAAAGTGAGTGCATCTGATTGCAACATTTTAAAGAATCTGGTGCTTTCCTGGCATATCAGTCTTTGAAGGCTTTTTTGGATCCCCTCCTTGTTTGAGTTCCTGACTGGATGGAGATCCTAAGAAGTCTTCATCTGATTACAAAAATGGCTTATTTGCACTGTTTATACGTTATACTTGATCCCCCCAAGTATTTGATGAAGTTGGATGAAGACCAAAATATATGAGATTAGTTGACTATTAGAGAATTTTGAACTGACCAATTGTGATTTTTATTTAATAAAAAAGCTCTGAAGATCATTATATCACCTATTGCAGAAATGTTACAAGCCAGAAAATTGCTGAAAATGGATAAAATTCATGAAATATCTAGCTCTGTGAATTTAAATGACTTTCATCCTTGAATTGTAATGTTTATACTGACATTATAATTGCATTGAATGCTTGTCACATTCTGCAACTGAAATAACTCAAAAGGAGGTTTTTTACAAGTGAGCCCGAGTAACTGTAAAGCCTGCGGAAAAATACTTTCTTCCTACTTTGTTATGAATACTTCCACAAAGTAAAGCCTGAATGCATTCAGTTTTTGAAAAGGGTAATGTAAAATGACTAATGTCAAAGTCAGTTGGTAGCTCTCTGTTGTTTTTAAGTATTTGTACTAACATAAAGTAAAAATCAATAATAATTTTCCATGCATAAAACGTCCTTTGAAACATAAATAGGTATTAATGACAAAGGAATTGTGCTTTTTCTAAATCAAATAACTTTACTGTTTTGATTGGGTTTGATATATAACATCATCAGGTGAAGAATAAGATTAAGCACCAAACATCTAGAAGGAAAGAAATTAGGAGTAAGGTCAGGGCCTGGATAAAAGGTTTAAATGGGGGAAGGGTGAAGAGGGTGGGGATAGGCCAAATAGAAATCTACATTTAACATTACAAACTGTCCCATATCCAATAAATACCAAGTACCCAGTGCTTGGTGGTTAATATTTCATCCTCTTAGTTACTTACCTACTATTCAGTAGAAATACAGTTTTGATTTTTACCACTCAATCCAAATGTTTTCATTTTCTTTATTTCAAATTTAATTTCAGGAGAGACTAGTGAAGAAATTGGGTCCCAATGCTTTTCCATTTTATTTTGAACTCCCCCCCCACTGCCCTGCGTCAGTAACTCTACAGCCAGCTCCAGGAGATACAGGAAAACCCTGTGGTGTGGACTATGAGTTAAAAGCCTTTGTTGGGGAAACGCGAGATGACAAACCTCATAAAAGGTAATAACAAATTATTAAGCTATATAGTCAGTTGTGATCATATTGCAATTTTGCAACTCACTTTTAACTCTCTTATAACCTGTTATAAAAATCTAATGAACATGGAATTTAGATGACATGCAATAAAAATGTATCAAATATAATTTATCATAAAAATAGTCTTGTGCATGCACTAGAAGGAAAACAAATATAAAAGGAAATGGAAATGAAAGGAATAATTTTAGGAGCTCTTTTTCTTGTAATGATGTCTTCAGAGTGAATATTTCTCACAAAGTAAGTTCATGTTGTATTTGTTAGTTATTGGTTGTTGGACTATAGTTGGAATTAACTGTAGTGGGATAAGTATTAAATGCTTATATAAAATCATTATTTAATGTCTATGGTCAGATAGATACTAAAAAATATATTTTTTCATAAATAAATTTGCTGATCAAATATATATAAACTGTCAGAATGAAAAATAAATTTATTAAGCCACGAAAGAATTTCCTGTAAAACATAATATACAATTTGTATAATATAAACGCTAAATGCAAGTATTATATTTTTATGTTATGTTTATTTGGTTCAAAATAAGGATTAGGTTTTCCGTTTTTCACCATCTAATCACCATATGTGTGAAGCAGTATAAAAACAAAATATAAATTCTTCCCGGTAAATAATAATATACTGTATTTTTTGATAAATAACATGCACCTACTAGATAACACGCTTTTTAAAAATCTCTTCCGTATGATAATAATTATAGTTAACATGCATTTAAAAAATTTCTTCTGTGATAAATTAATGATAATGTGCATTTCAAAATTGTACTGTTTTTCATAATAAAGAGCTTAAAAAAATCATTATTTTGCTGTTTAAGCAGCAGCAAAATTCATTAAAACTACCTTTCTGCAGACAAATGAACTAGGAAATAAACCAATTTTGAGCATTCTATCAAAGGTATTTTGGTAGTACCTAATTATAATTATTATTAAAAGGCATTGGAAAAAAGAAAAGCTAATCTGCCAACAGGGTTTGCATGGTGGGTAGCATGCTTGCTGGCTAATCCAAAGGTCGTGGGTTCGAATTCCACCCAGTTTTGTCATGTTTGTCCAGATGGGATGTGAAGAGAGGTGTGAAATGACCATAGTTGTCAAAGCACCCTATAAAAGAAAATACTATTACATATTACTTCTCAGTTCAAGCTAGAAGTTAATAGTAATGGTTTCAGGCGTAACTTGGTGGAATTGCTTTGTTATAACAAATAGAACATCACAAAGTGTATTGTTTCTATTTGTTACAAGCAAGAAGTTATTCAGTTCATAAAAGTAAATGGAAATCATGCAGCAGGGAGAAAATTCAATGTAAATGAAGCTAATGTGAGAAAGTTGCAAAAGGAGGAGGTGGTTTTTAAGAAATTGTATAATGGAAAACATGCCATTTACTACAGAAAGTGTTTCTGGTTAACACTTGAAAAAGAACTGAATGTTTGGGTTATTCTTGAAAGATCAAGAGGAGTAAGACTCTCGACAACTTGAATTTTACTTCAAGCAAGGCAAATTGCACCAGAGAAAAACAATCAATGTCAAAACATTGGGGATTTTGATTCATGAGGAGAAATAATTTAAGTGTTCGTGTCTCGGCAAGCATTGACCAGAAACTACCTATATATTTGGAGGCCAAGATGATAAAATTTAGACTTGTGAAATAGAGAATTTTCGGGGTAGAATATATGCATTTAGGTAATATGGATGAAGTCCCAATAAGTTCTGACCTTCCAACTGCAGGGACTGTGAATCTTATAAGTGCAACGGAAGTGTCCATGACTACAATAGGATACAAAAAGTCAAATTTTACAGTTGTATTGTGTGTAATGTCAGATGGTTCTCCTATGGTAATATTCAAGAGGAAAACCATTCCAATGCTTTCTTGACCCCATAATCCATTTTAATTATGGATGCACATAGAGCCCAAAGTGCCCGAAGTAAAGAAATTGATCAACAAATACTCCAAGGTAGCAATTATACCTTGTGGATTGATGATGAAACTTCGACCCCATGATTCAATGGTGAATCCTTCAATTCAAAACTTAGAGCTAATTGGGAAGAGTGGATGATTCCAGGTGTCCATGAATGAAGTGCCTGGGTGTCTGCAGGTGTCTGGGAAGATGAAGTGACCATATTATGAGGAAATAAGCAAATAGATATCAGAAATATGGAATTCTGTGACAGTAACTTGTGTCCAAAGGAGGCTTTCGTAAATCATTTGGGGATTTGAAAGCGATCTGAAAGCGAAGTTAATGAAGAAGGTGAAGTTGCTCATATTCCAGTGGAAATACTGTGAACTATGGGTTTGTTCTAGTGTGTCTTGAGAGATGAATTTTGTGGTTTCGATTAAGATTTATATTGGCAAGTTTTAATTTCATTCTTTTACTAATTACTTCATTTTCCTTTTTTATGATTTTGTCATTCTGACAAGTGTTTTTTCACTACTGTAATGTTTTATAATAAATAAATACACTTGTGTTTCAAAATGTGATTATATGATTACATTAACATTTACTGTATGTTGGTTGAAATAAAATTGCCCTAGTGAGTGAATATATACTTTGTGACATCCAAAATATATGACATGAGTTGTTTAGTCATTTGTTTACAAGTTCATTATTCAATGAAAGGAGATTTTCCATGGTATATCAGGCACCATTATTTTAATCATTTTTCTATATTGTGTGGATATGTAACATGGTAGCAGGTATCACAGTAATTAAAATACAGGTTGGCATTAAAAAATTTGACAACCTCCTGACCTGAGGTTGCAGGATTTTAGAAAGTGCTAGATTATTTATGCTGTACATTTTTTCTACTAAGAAGCATCTAAAGAACAATATTTGTTAGACTGTGCAACTAGCCCCTAAGAATTAACTATATAAAGGAATAGCATGTGGAATTATCTGGTGAACCTGGACAACTCACTATCAACTGTAGCATCATTGAAACAAAAGCACCTCCAGAAAAGTGGTTTGCCAATGCAGGAAATTTGAATTGAATTGGAGGAACCGGATGATGAGTGCTAGATTTTTGAATGTCTACCAGTAATATTATAATTAAAAATATTCCAAACGTCATCCAACTACTATTGGAAGTATTGATTGGCATTAACAAGCTAAAATCTGCTGGCAGTAAAATACAAAGTTTGACGTCTTCATTAAAGCTTTTAAAACTCATCCCACTATTCAAATTAAAAATTTTTCAATTTACTCTAACAGTCAATTTAATTTTTACAATGGATATTTAATATATTCCTGACCAATTTTTTAGTTCACCTATGACATGATAATGTATAAACATTGAAGGAATATGGTGATGGTTATTTTGGCATGTGTTTTTACTATCATATTTCTTGGAGTAATTATATAGGTATATTACCACTAAAAATGCTATAGAACTGCATGTTTCTTGCAATTTGTATTTCATTAACCAAAGTTAGCATGGAACTTGCAAAAACATGAAGAGGGAATGGCATGTACTGTTTTTTTGGGTTTCCTTCACATGTTCTTCAATTTCAACATCTAAAGCAGAAAGTATCTATTATTGATGATTGTGATTTTCTGAGAAAAATGCTTCAGGTAAAATGCTTTGGGGTAAATATTCTTGATTCCCTTTCATTTTTGTTATGTAATTCTATTTCATTCAATTATATATTACTTTTGTTCAAACTAAATTGAAAACAATGAACATATTAAGTTACCAAAAGGTAAATGAATTTTAAAACAGGGATTGTGGTGAACTTTTTTTGTAAATATTACTGCAATTGGCATTCTGTGTATGTGATTATATTCTTACCTATTTTATGAATTTTGGCTGTAAATATTTAACCATAGTAAGGGAAAAATATTTTTATATTTCTTAATTGCTGAAGTTATTTTTACATATATTTTTTGTGGCTATGAAAATTTTTCTTTAGAATTTTCTCTTTTTTTTGAGTTTGAACTTTGGTGTTGGCAAACATTTAGTTACGTACCAAACTGCTGTTGAAACCCCTTTTCTCGTTTTATGAAAAGTATGGTGAAGGTTAGGAAATTTAGCTGGGTATTATATAAATTTTTAGAATATGCAGTAGGTGGACCTGTGGCACATTCTGGCAAATCTGAAAAAGACTAGACTAAAGAAATTGGAGTCTGTCTGTATCCACAATGTTGTTGTAAATAATTTCTTATTATTTATTGAATGCAGGGGATCATGTCTTAGTTTTATCAATTTAAAGGCATACTAGTGTGAAATCATGAAAAATTTCACAGGGTTTGTGTGCCATTGACATTAGAGACTGTGGTTAATTTGACCAAGAGATATTCTAGTTTTATTTTTACATTTACATCAGAATGGGATGGCATTTTAAATGAGGGAATCTATAGTAACCTCCCCCAATAGGTTATTATTTTTGAATTACAGCATTTTGTTTATTGCAGAAATTCTGTGAGGTTGGCGATTCGGAAAATCATGTATGCACCTAGTGTCCAAGGAGATCAGCCATCTGTGGAGGTTAGCAAAGAATTCATGATGAGCCCCAACAAGTTACACCTTGAGGCTTCTTTGGATAAAGAGGTCAGAATCATTCTTGCATCATCATTATACTTAAATAATATATATTATTTATATTTTTTCCCAATGATCTTATTGTAAACCATTGATGTTTTTATTCACAACTAGGCACATAAATGTGGTAGATAAAACAGCTAATGCTGTTATACATTATATTTACAATCGTCCTTCATTCAAGTTGCCCAATGGAGACTTGTCAATAGTTTTTCAGTGTGTTTCCTATCATGGTTTTTCCCTTGTTACATTTTTATTTTATTCTGCATTGCATTTTTACTACTTGCAGCAACATAAGTCTTTGTTTCAATTGTTCATTAAAAATATTTTCTATTAGAAGTATGTATAATCATGATATTCCCTGTGTAACTGCTGACATTTTTTGAGTTGGCTAACCAATTACCTCTTTAAGAAAACATGTCAAGAATCAGCTTATCAGGTTACATTGATGGTTATATCTATATACATATGATATTTTAAGAATATAAACAATGTCCTTGAAGGAAAGTCCGTAAGATGATGGAGTTTTAGCTTGGTTTCAGTTTCACCATACCTCAATATATGTATGTGCTATAACTAGTTCCTCCTGAGGTCACTGATAGAGTTAGCCAAATAAACATTGGAAACTAAGTACCGTACCTAATGGAGAAACCAAGAGAACTTAACATATTAGCTTCTCTCTTTTTTTGCT
Source organism: Rhinocypha anisoptera (assembly GCA_011762765.2). NCBI lineage: Eukaryota > Metazoa > Arthropoda > Insecta > Odonata > Chlorocyphidae > Rhinocypha > Rhinocypha anisoptera. The sequence goes on along the minus strand of WURS02000011.1, from coordinate 4,685,640 downwards.
TTTTCTATGATATTCGCTTTTGACTCTTCAAAGTATTTTCCACGGTTATTTGGTCAATAATGCATTTAATTTTCAACATTTATTTGAAGCATGATATTTTGAATGACAATCTTCTTTTTTCTGACCCATCTCGCTTATGTATAGAAGAATGATCCATATGTATATCTTAATGAACCTCTTCCTTATTTCTAGGCTAATATTATTTACAGTAATTAGTTGTTTCTTATTGAAAGAATACCTGGTTCTCTTGTGGTATTCTGCTTGTTATCTCCTTACTTCTTCCATCATTGGTGAACTAAGTAGCAACATTATCCATATTAACTTCCTAATTGTGTTCTTCCCTAGTTCAATTTGTCAATTGTTTTTCTCGATCTGGTTGCAGACCATTATTTTCATTTTGTTCTTGTTTATCTTCAAGTTGTATTTCCTCATTTCCTTTTCCATGAAGACTTCTATTCTCAGTCTGGGATATTGAAGTTTTTAATGTGCTTGGAAAGAATATTTAGGTTAGTCAAAGAGGGTTTATTGGATGACAGATTAATATTAATAAAAAATTATTTCTATAAACACCTCTTGTGCTCTTTATATAGTTGTTGTGTATAATGGACATTATGTAATGGAATAATTAATTTTGGCAGAAATGCTGATTTGGGAATGAAGTAGTGTATGCTGATCAAGAAGTTTTACCATCTAGTCTTTCAATTCAGGTTTTGTGCCATTATCCATACTTTTTTGTTCTCACTCTAGTGTTATTAATGCCTTATTTCATTTACACAAAGGAAGTCCCATTGTACCTAATTGAGCATATTTTGTGCTGTAACCTTTCCTTGCTCAAATCTGAAAATATATTAAATCATTTAGGGAATGGAGGGATATCCAAAATTGGCAGCTTCTGAACAAAGGAAATAGGTAGATCATCAATAGGAACGTCATCTGCAAAGTTTTCTTCTCTTCTTCATGCTTTTTTGGTCCTCCTGGTTTCATTTTTTTTACTGCTTTCGGCAGTAATAGTTGTTGGATTTCATTTATGAGTTGTCTCCATGCATTTTAGCTCATGGTGGTTGTTCTCGCTTCACCAAGGTTGGGTCTTTTACTCCTGACATCGACTTTGATTTGTTTTGTTGATGTTTTCCTTGGTGCCTTGCTCTGGATTCTCCTTTGTGGGGCATGCATACTCTAGTGGGGTCTGTGTGGTAGCCAGCTGATGTTCATTCTGCAAATGTGACCACACCATCATAAATACTGCTTTTGGATTTGCTCCTCAATGGTGTCTTGTTGTTCATACTGCACTTGAATAGCCTTGTTTCTGAGATGGCCACAAAGCAAGACTTGCATGGTCTGGCACAGGTGTGGCATTTGGAAGTCCTCGAGTTTGTTCAAATGTGCCTTGAGATCAGTGTGTGGAAAAGAGGAGCCTTAATCTTTGTGGAGATACGTTAGTTCATTTTCAGATACACCACATCAAGGAAATAAATGCTGCTGCCACTTGACCAATTCAGCCGGAGATCACTGCCATTCATGCAACTTTCTTCTCCTGTCATAACATCTCCAAATATATAAGTCGACCAGTTTAAACTGAACTGCATCAAGTTGGGCAACGGCTAGCAATCCACCCATTACCATCATTACTTTTGTATTGCCTGCATTAATTCCAAGGCCATATGAGTGGTCTTTTTTGGTGATGTCATAGAGGACATTCATAGCCTTAGCATCATAATCAGGCAGTATTCCACTGCCATCTGCAAACATCAGGTTGGCCAGGAAGCAATCCTTGCTTTACTGGATCCCTCTTCTGCCCTCAAAGACTTTATCCATGATGGCATAGACACCAAAGTTGGAGAGCAGTGGAAAGGCAAAATCTCCCTGACAGACTCCAGTTTGGATGATAACGCCTCAGATAGCTCATTTCCATATTGAAGTAGGGTAAGTAAAAACACTTGTGATTCCACTCGATATATATCGAGTG
>WURS02000011.1:4646348-4663670 GCA_011762765.2 Rhinocypha anisoptera | reverse complement strand
AACAAATTATAGATTTCTTATAAAAGTGTCTCTTTCCATGTTCCATTGTTTTTTTACGTTGTGGATTCACTAAGACTATATGTTGAATGCTTGAAAATTATAAGCTCAGAAATTGTCTTGAACTTATACGAGAACTTTGTTATCAGTAAAGATAAAGTTCCGTTTAAAATTGTTAAATTCGAAGCGAAACATAAGGATTTCACGTAACAAATAATTAGTCATTTTCAAATGTGTTATCGATTAGAAGTTAAACGTTGCGGCAATTGAGATTTAAAAAAATAAGTTCAATAGCTAATGAAACCTGTCTCGGTTAAATTTAATTGTTAATCCCAATTAAGTTAAGCGAATGCACGGTTGGATTTCTTATTAGCTCAAATAATAATTCCATATCGCATAAGGGATCGGGCGGGATCCCGCCACTCACTGACTAGCGAGGGAGAAAATTTTACATAGAATCGATATAATTAAATTCTGAATTCTCTGCATTAACTTTGCCACATAGTAATTTTACATGTAGCCGAGCAGTTTTTCTGTGGAATTGATCTCCCACATGAATTAGTATCCCGGATTGCGACGATTACTTCATAAGATAGCACCATACATGATTTTCGAACAACAAATTAACTTTTATTTCATATATTTGCGCATAATTTGATTGTTATTTAAATGTCTTATATTATTTCACAGCAAGGTTGTAACACACGAAAGATTAAATTTGTCAAAAAAGCAAATGGGTATTTTTTGCGATGTTTATATAAAAACTATGTTGTTACGAACAACGTTATTACGAACCTCCGATTTTTCGGTCCCGTGAACTTTGTAATAACAAGAGTCTACTGTAATTTGTTACCAAAAAGCAGGTCAGTATTTTAATTTATAACCGAAAAGCGAGAGCAATTGAGGAAAATGGCGATGGTGGGTCAAAAAAAAAAAATTCCCAAAACTCGGCAGGCAGATTGCATTTATTAAGAGTTGAGAGTGTTGTGAATGGCACTGGAAAGGGGGGCCCCATTCCAGAACAATAAAATAGTTAGGCCATTTGAACCTTTCTTATAAAATATGTATAAGGCCGTAAAATTAAGAGGGGGACTAGAGATGGTGGGAAGGAGGCGATCATACATGCAGATGTGTATACTCCATACTGGCCTGACAAAAAATGTATACAGTAGAAGTCCGCTATAATGAGAGCCGATAAATGACGAAAAATCTCTCGTTATAACGCACACTCGTTACAGCCAACGGTTATTAAAATTCACCTCTTTCAGCATTTATAGCGGCACCAAAAGTGGACGAAAATGAGCCATGAAGTAGTTGTATCAATCCATCCACAAAAACATTGAAAATAGATCGTTTCATTAAATAAATTTAAAATATTGTCACCAAAACTCACTCACTCGTAATTAATGTACGTCACTCGTCGGTAGTACCTTCGAGAACGTTTCATGAACAATCATAGATAAGGTATGACCTACGGTTAACAATTACGATTCCATAAATAAGAGGAGGGTTAAGAGATTGGCTGTCCTGCTAAGGTCAACTCAGACAAATGGGACACCCAATGGGATCTCCATCATTGTGGGTTAGACCTGGTGAAAAGTAGATTTCCCCTTGTTTGTTTGTTCCCCACCCTCTCTGACTTTCAACTAATCCCTTCTCTTGCTTGCCGATGAAAAAGGGACTTGAAAAGGGGAGCTCCTGTTGATTGGTAGTCTCTTCCTCCCCGTCTGATCTTCAACTAATACCTTTTCCTGCATTGTCTACAAGTCTAGCTCATCACTCCATGTGTTCGTTTATTCCGATTGATCGGCTATAAGGATGAAATAGCATCAGGAAATGACAGACTGGATCACAGATTCCAAGATAAGTTGTTCAGTCATTCCCCTGGAAAGTCTTTGGTATAAAATCACAAAGTCTCCTCTCGTAAAATCACCACAAAGTCTCTCGTAAAGCCTACCTTACAATGTAGATTCGTGAGGCATGACAATGTAATGAGTGTTTGAATCCTGCAGGTTATGCAACGCAAGCAGCAACCACGGAAAAATCTACTCGCTATAGCGATAGTGAGCATTCATAATAACCGGAGGAATTCCCTTGTTTCAACACGTGAACTAACCAATGCAAAACGATCACTCGCTATAGCGACACTCTCGTTATATCCCATACTCGCTAAAGGGGACTTCTACTGTATATATATATGCCTGATATATGTATCCCACAGCCAAGTAGCTAGTGATTTCCCCTTGAGTGACACAATGTGCAATGTATCTAATAACGAACTCCCCTATAACGAAGTGGCAAAATTTCAGCACCTTGGATTTCTTTATTGTGAGGTTTTACTGTATAAGTCAAAACATGAGTTTCCCAAATAAAGACTTATGTAAGTGGAGTTAACACGTCATTTAATTCACAATAAGACAACTGATTATTTATGTAACTGTAGTGTATGTTGGAGTTGTTATACATAATGGTGTTGATCACCATTATTGAGAATAGGTTTGAGTATTATTTAATGAATGTGATAGATTCTGAATTTATTAGTCACATAAAAGAGCCAGGATATTGTATTATCTAACATATGCTGTGCATGAAGCTTGATTAGAAGTTTAAACTTTTGTTCTAACCTTTTTTATAGGTTATATATATGTATATTGTTATTGTGAACAATATATGCCAAAGCATTATCCTATGTTTGAATTGTAAAAAGAGGCAGCAATAATAAATAGAATATAATATTTAAGAATGCATTATTATGCAAAATTTTTAACAGTGGATGTGGGAGGGTAGTTTTTTCAGTGCAAATTTCTGCATCATGATCAACGTTTTCTGAAATGTTGATTGATACCTTTGTCTTTATTATAACTGTTATGATAATTCTTCATAAGTTGAGTATAGGTTTAGTATAATAAGTCTGTATTTTCTGATATGGATAGAAAAGAATTAGTCTCACCGGATTTGTTAATGGACATATGGTTAGACATTCCAGGCTTGTTGCAAACTTAAGTTTTTGTTGAGCTTATTAGTATACTGGAAGAATGAGGAGCCAAATATTGATCTCAATGGCAATGGTGTCAGGTTTAGGTGTATGAATGTCATTGCTAACTTTATGGCAATGTTTTAGTGCCAAATATGGGCTCAAATTTCTAAAAAGCCATATTAAGACAAACATAACATTGTATTTATTTAAATATTTGATGGTTTGGTTTAATACAGTTCAGGAGCGCAGTATATTTTCAAATATTTTAGAAAAGGAAGAGGTACTAGCAATGGGCCTGGAAGTGGTATTTGCTCTTGTAGAGAGTTTTTCTTAGAATCATGAATTATTTAACAGCTTTTAATACTAATGGAAAATCAGCTGGATTAATTGATGTATTACGGGAAGGTAAATTACATTGAAACATTTATCTAGCAGTTGACCAGGCATCTCGTCAGTACTAAGTGAGTGACAATTGGCCTTTTGAACCATTACTACTCTGCTTATTGTCACCAGAACACTGTTATAAGGCATTTTATGAACACTTTTCCAGCTTTTGCATTGATTAACTGGATTTTCATTGGAGATTTTATCTAGAATATGGTTTCTGAAGCAAGTCTTAAAAATGTCAGCAACCCTCATGATTAGATATTTATTGATTATTCAGCTGGAGTTGGATATTTTTAATATCATGTTGGCCTTATGATAAATATTATATTCAAGGAGCCTTTAGTACATTGGATGAATTAGAAATTTATTTATCATTGAAGGACCGTTTTCTTTCCCTGATTCTTTTCTTGTATTCTTTCATTTCAGATTTTTGTTTTTCTTTTGATATTGTGGCTTGGTTGGTTGATTTTAACATGCTGTGATATTGCCCAAGGTGAGATCCCAACTTGGTTTTCTTTGGGGTAATTCATAAATATACATCAGTAGATTTCTCTGTGCTTTTTGGTGGGAAATAACAACTGAAATCGTGAGAGAATATATATAAGTCCATTGACTTTGTCGTCAATACTAGTGACTTTCTTAATTATTATCCAATCAACTTCCTTAAGCCTACTAATGATTGCAATATTGGCCCCCCAGAATATTATTTTCTTTACACTATAAATTTAACCTGGCTTTTTTATTGAAGTCTTTTTGACTAAAGAGTTGAGTGTTGTCACCTGATTGAGTTCTTACTTGTGACCATTGTAAACTGCTCACTGAACAAGGATAACTTCTTCTAAATTGCTGCCTCTTCTTCCTCATGTTGCTTCTTTCTGGGAGTAAAGTCATATTTTTCATCAATGTAGATCTTATCCCAACATACTAGTGTATGTTTTAAGTTGGCATCCTTCTCTTCAAAAGCAAACACCAGGCAATGCCATTTATTCTCATTGGGAAATTCGCTGTATCAACCAGAATATATTTACACTACATCGATGGTGTGCATGCATTGCTCCCTCTTATCTTTTCTGACTCTTTTTGGATACTTATTATTTTTTTTTCAATTACAGGGTTTACAGTAATGCATTCGTCTGTACTTACATATTCTTACTTATACTTCGTTACTGATACCATATTGGAATTCCTATCTGTGAATAGGTGGTTTATCCATTATTTGTAGAAGTTTCAACTTATACTTTGAAAAATTAGTTATCAAGAGTATGAGAAAAAGAGGAATGCAGTTAGGAAACGAGAGAACAGGAAACATTAAGTAAATTATTGATGCATTACAGTACATATGCAATGCTTTATAAAGTATGTACTCATGATTAGTCCAAGTTGCTTGAAGGCAATAGGTCGGGCAGATGGTAGGGTTATTTGAGTCACAAGTCTAGGAAAATAATCAATATGTCTATGTGTCCTTCCAGAAAACTATGCCCATGCAAGGAAATGAGTGTTCTTTGACATCACACAATTTTGAACAAGGAAGGAATGGTTTATCTGGCCAATCCTGAGTGTGTATTTGATTAAGTACATTGTAAGATCCTATTGTTGAGACTCATTAGTCAAGTAGCATGTGAATCTTAACTGCTAAGAAGTTGTAATTATGTAAATAATTCCTATTTTTGAGAAGTTTTAAATATTTTAAATTTAATTTTTGATGATGAGTTAGCCTAATAAAATTTGACCACACTAAGGTTTCACCCCAAAAGGGGCTGGAAGTAGGGCAAGGAGAGGGTACAGAAAGTATTGTACCACATGGGTGGATTAAATAGGCAAAGTATCATCATACTATTGCTAAGGGCTAGGAAGAATTTAAAAATTCCGAAGAACAAACTTTGCAAGATATCACAGATTTTTTGGAAAGTGAATTATTTCACAATGAATAAGCAAAAAGATAAAAATACCACATCTGGTCTTAAATATGATGTCATTCACTAGCAATTTGTCAGATATATTTAGTTCTATCTTGAGGTCTTAGGTCTTGAGTGGCTTACTGAGTGTTTGCATGATAGCAGTTTGTAAGTTTCCTGGTGTGAAAAATGTACCATGGAATCATTTGGGAATATTTTTCATTTAATTTATCATAAAAGTTAACAATTTCATTTAGGAAATTTTATTTTTTTAATCTGGAATTTATTATGAACATTCAATGAGGCACACATATTTTACAGCTATATATATTGTAAACACTTTTGTAAAAGTAGCAGCAAATATTAGTGGAATTTAATATTATGTATGAGTTTTATGTATCATATGTTCACTGGTAATTGGAAGTAAAATTTTTCAGGAGACTGTAGAGTCATAGCCCGCCAGGTTAGATTGGTGGTAATGTGCTCACCCCCTAACCCAGAATTTGTGGGTTCGAGTCCCTTCTAGGGCATAAGAGGTGTATGTCCTATAGGGTTTTTTCCTATGATTGAAGAGGTACTAAATGACCATAGCCGTCAATGCACCCTATAAATAAAAATACTACAGCTACTACATGTAAAGTCATTAAGATTCAGTTTAAAGATGAAAAATGTAATTGTGTTGGAGATTTTGGGAACTTAAAGAAAGAACTTTTATTACAAATCTTGCTGGCAGATACAGCATTGTTTTTTTCCCCTGATGGCTCTTGAGGAACTGAAGGAGTTTGTGATTGAATTGCATAGTGAACATTATCACCTAACATCAGTTATTTTATAATATATGTTGATTGAATAACATATGGCATTGTCCCAAATTAATCATTTACAACTAATTATGGACATTTGTATCTTTCAGGGATGGTGTCCCAACCTTGGATCAAGATGATGACATCATCTTTGAGGACTTTGCTCGGCTTAGACTCAAGGGTGGTGAGACAGAGGCCTAAGGAGAGAGTGGGATGGATGGATACACATTCTCCTCGTCTTCCTGACCTTCTGTGTAATGCATGCATATGTCTCTCTATCTCTCTCTCCTCTTAAGAATGACTAATCTGGCAGATGCCTATACTAAACGGCTGGTCCATGGGAGTTTGATGCAAGAGAGAGCTCCCCATCACTACACTCCTTTCTTATTAGTCATTCATTCATTCATCTTCAGTTGTTTTGTGTTATAAGAACGTTTGCCATTCTCCAAATCATCTATTTAGCCTCTTGATTCTGAGAGTTATTTTTAAGCATTTTTTTTCACCTTCAGTTTGGTTATTTAAATTCCGCATTGATATGCCACAGTTTTTGACATTTTTTGTATTTTTATTATTTTATATCCACCTTGCCATTCTGACGCATTATGCATGCGTGCACTTCATAACTGGGTTGAATTACATGCCACTGAATGTCCTAACCTGCATTTCATTTTTTATGCTTGATTGCAATTTGTGATGTCTCAGTCGAGTTTGAATGTGTAGTGTGTGATGAAGACATATGCACAACGAAAGGTATTACATTGTATTAAGGCACCTTCAGGTTCCATACCGGGAATTTCTGGTTTGATCTTAACTTTAATTTTGATTTTAGTACTATGCTGCTGTTGAACCAGATTTGCAAAGATTACTCTCCCAGTAATTCACTGCCATCAGCATACACCAGTTATTTGGAAGCTTCCATTTCATTCCATTTTTATTTCTTCAGCTACTCAAATCTGCACAATTGTTGATATGAATGGAGAGTAGGTTACACCTGGCCAATTCGGTTAAGGATGGCTGGAAAAATGGTGTAATTGGCATTTTGTCCTTGGAATTCCTTTGAATTACTTTCCTCAAGTATTAAACTGTTTTATTGAGTATTTAAAAAAACTTTTTTAACTCTTTAAAGTGCTATTTGCACAGCTGTTGCATTTAAATCATATTCCTTATTGTCTCTAATGCTACAAGAAATTAGGCATTTCTATGTCGGCCTATAGTAAATTCATTCTTTATATAATTAGAATTTGATTTGGACTTTTTATATTATGTCATCTTTTACCAACAAATTTTCTTATTACTTTTTAACATCCTTTGGCCCGATTTCTTTCACTCCATTGCAACTGCCTGTGATGATATTTTAAAAGAATATCTCAGTGAATGGCATTCCCTTGCTTGGGATGTAATATTTTATGCCATTTCAGTTTTTTGTGTAAATGAATAAAATAATACAATTACATGATAAATTATTTGGTTGAAATGAATATAGATTAGAAAGAAAGCAGACATTTGAAACTGTCATTATTATCTCATTGGAGATGGTTTTCATCTGATGGGATTACATGCCACATATGATATGCATGATAAACAAGTGATTGTGAAGGCAACTCAATTTTGTATATTGAAATTGAAATTATTTTTAGTCAGAAATTAGTCATTTATTTATCTAATGCATTACTGCAGATTTTATTTGTTCCACTGTAAGATGTAATTTGTGAAACATGTGAAGGCAAACAGAACTAAATTACTGGGTTAAAAATCAAGAAAAATTTATTCACCCTTTATATATTTCCATTTGCACATTCCTCTTGTATTTAATGTTTATATTTTGCCTTTATGCTATAACTGAATGATTATTTTTACTTAAGTTCATAGGGAACTTTGTAAGAGGGATGAAATTAATGGGAAAAAGTTATGTTTAACTTTCACAATTCAAATTCTTGATACTCCATTTGTGAATTTTCTTAAAGCTGATCAATCAAAGGAGCCTGTATGTTTGACAAAAGTGATATTGCACTGAAGCAAAAACTAGAATTCAGCTAATTAATTTTATCACATATTCAGTTGCTCTGAGCTGAATTTAGCTTTTAAGAAATGGGGTTTATGTTCTGTTGATTTCCTTTTGCTGGTACAATTGTTTTTATTCTCTGCATAATTAATTGCAACATGGTTGGTTGATTACTTGATAGCATTTTAAGAAATATTTGTTATCTATTATTTAAAATTGTTTTCCGAGGACTTGTGATGAAATATGTATTTGAGGGTTTTTGAATAAGCTGTTTGTAAAAGGAATGATATAATTAATTGGTACTTCTTGAATTGGATTACTTATTATTTGTATTTTCTATAAACTGCTGATTCAAAGGCATTTGTAAATGTCACACAAGAATAATTATTTCAATTTTGAAATGAAGTTACAGTTATATAATTTTTAAATTAATGTATTTATTATTACATTGTTTATTAATTTAATTGTTGGAATTTAGGATGTATTCATATGGTAATCAACTATTAAAGCCCTAGACCAATATGTTTGGGTTGTCAGTTTTAGTAATTATGTTAACTGAATAGGTAAGAATGAGGCCAGTAGAACATTTTTGTTGTATAATTGAAAATTAGTTAAGCTTTTGAGTTATTTCAAAAGAAACTTTCTTAATGAATTTAGATCCGGCACTCATCAGTAGACACATATCATCCACTTAAGTTTTGTCATAGCTTGACCATTTTTTTAACTGTTTCTATGTTTTGCAGTAATTTTTTGGTAGAAAGTGCCTCATTGTGTATTTTATCAAAAATGTGAGATCTTTGGTCAGGAAAGAAAAATTTTTATTCAACCATTATGTTCACAAATTTGACTTAGTGTAATTGGAGCAAATAATTAGTACACCCTAAGGATGTAGATATGATGTAATTATTGTCATCTGGACACATAAGGAATATAATTATACAGGAAACAAGATAAATGTTTATAAGAAATGATAGGAGAGAAAACTCCTAAATTTTTTAACAATATTTTTTAACTCCTTCCTAATCCCTCCATTTTCATCAGTCTTTCTTTGAATAGTCTTATAAGATGGATGGAGTGTAGTGGTGCCTTCCCTTATAGCCCTATTATAGATATAAAGTCATTTTCCACATAAGAAATTGTACAGTGTACCTCTGGGTATGCTTGTGTGAAGGTATCCAGGGTATTTGGTAGCAGCCATCACCTGATTGAGCGTGAGAAAACCCATAGCAACTTTTGCGACTATTGGAGGATGGGCTAATTTTATAAAAAAAGGTATTTTTGCACTTGCCTTTGGTTGAATATATGATATCTCACTCTGGTTTATACTGTGAAGGTAATTTGAATATTTTTATGTAAAATCTTGAACTGTCAACATTTTTGACATGTGAAGGTGGATTGGCATTGAAATCTTGATTGTGTTAGGAATCCGGCTTTGTCCACACGACAATTTTCCCCACTGAACCGTGGGAAGTTAAAAAAGTTTTCAAGTAGATTGTGCCATGATAATATGAGTGAGAATCTATAATGATAATGGGTGGTGCTTTTTCTATTTATGCCGTGATTAGTCGGTATTAGTCATTTGGCTGTAGACCTTTGAAATGAACGGACCTGAACTGTTTTTACCAACAGACTCCCACTTTTGACTTCTTAAGCGTATTTTAGTGGGATTTCATGCAATATTTGGTGTTTTGAGTACACACTTTACTATTGGTAATAAAGCAATATGCTGACTACTATGTATGCTGTTACCATATAAATATTTTATTCATAAGGTGTACAAAAAATATTTTGTCAATGTGTTCAGTATAAAATTATTATTTAAATGGTCTTCATGTGAGTGGATGTGCGCAGACATGTGCCAGATATCCCATGTATTTTATGTGAAATTACTTGACTCTGCTTATTCAGTTACATAAAAGAGTCTCTTTTAACTTTGCTATGCATGTTTTTTGCATCTTATGAGCACAATATTGGTTGTGAAAACTTTGTGTATGTATCATATATCAATGGACATTGATGAAGTAAATGGTTTACATATATTTTATTTGCAGTAATTATATTGGGAACCCATGCTTCATTGAATTTGGACGCTATATATTTAGTTTAAATTAAAATTACAAATCGACTCACTTGTTCTATTGATTTTTTGGACTACCTTTTCATTATACCTTATCAAAAAAGTAGTTTATTGATATTGGTTATTATTATTTGAGAGTTGAAAGATTTAATTTTGATACTGATTATAACACACTAACTTGTTGTCAATTACAGTTTTGTAATTTTTATTTAATGTGTAAATATTTTTTAATAATTGTTTTATCATTATTTTTCCAAGTAGTGAACTTTGTTGGCTTACATCCATTAAAAAGTTAGCAACTGTTAATTAAGTTAACATAAGTCAATTTATAATGAACAGGATACTGCATTAAGTACTTGATTTACCCTTTAAAAGGCACCTTCGTTAAAGTTGTAGAAATGATAGCATATTTAGCTCTATTTAATATCAGTAGATGGGACTACTCATTAAGGAGAACACCCATCAGTTATATTATGAGTAAACTTCTCAGAAGCTTGTGGAATTATGCAAGACTTGAACATATCTTAAAGTTAAAATATCCTTGAGATAACAACATTATGAAAGGAATTAAATCACAAGTAGGAAGAAAGATTGGGATGTTTTTGAATTCTTATTGCCTTGGCCATTCAGTTAAAAGGTATACATTTTGGATATTCTTTCTTTGATGATGAAATTTTGGTATAAATGTGCTTCAGTTGTATTTAATTCATTATGTTTGACAATTTCTCCCTCATCTAAAGTAGTCCAAACTTGTTTCTTTTCTGAATTTCTTAACATACTGGCTACCCATGAAATTGTGTCTTGTAACTGCATATGTATACCTACAATTTTAATTTATGATCTTTCACATTCCATCTACTACCTATCTCCTTCCCTTACATAGAACCAAAGCTACTCATTTTCAACCATTTAATATGAAAAGTGAATATGAAAAAAAATTATCAAAAAAATCATTATTTTATTTAATTCAATTTATTATTTTAATCATTATTTTAATCAATTCTTTAAAAAGAATTCTTTATTTTTTATAAGCTTAAATTTTCAAGCAATTGCTTGAATACAACCTTTACTGGTGTTCCATTTCAATGAAAAATTCAAGACTGATATGTTTACCCATGTTTTTAGCCAAAGCTGTGGGACTTCATACCAATGTCACACACAGGTGAAGGAATCATCATCTATCCAATAGAGGAAAGGTTTTTGGTTCAGTACATGAGGGTGCTTACACTTTATAAAATTTTAGCTATTGAATATCTCTCAAATTCTTTGCATTAAGCATATGCCTATTTATTCAACTTACTTTCCTAAGGTTACTAAAATATGATTATATATTTTTGTTGTATTAATTTACTTGGAGAAACAAATATCTCATTAATTTATCCATGAGAAAAGGGTTGACAACAATCTTTCCATCAACTCTATTCCAATGCAAAGTTACTATAAAGATGTAGAAGATTAAAATATCCATTTCTAAGTGTTCCCAGCTGTATTGTTGATGTTTATTTTCTTAAAACTTACTAGGTAATAAAACAATATAAAATTGAAAAATATATTTTCACAAATTTTAATGAAGCACGACTGATTTTTACAATTGTTGTCACGCTTATTGTCAAAACAGGTCTTGCTCTTTATTTTGTGGAAATATACAAATTTTTCAATTCTGTGTTGTTTTATGATGGAATTCCACCACGTTCTGGCCTTCTTAGTGAATTATATTACAAAGTAATATTTAAAGGAGTAGTATTTATTATTTATAGGGTGCTTTGATGGCTATGGTCATTTTGCACCTCTTCACATCTGAGAAAAAACCCATCTGAAGAAACAAAACACCCATGCCCTGAGTGGGGCTGGAACCCATGACCCTTGGGTCAGCTAGCAACGCTCGCTACCCTGGTCAGCATAATCTTTAGAATTTCAGTATGATTTCCAGCATTCACCTTTCAATAGTTTTTAAATTGACATTGACACAAGGAAAGATTAACAATATGTAGTTAAAAGATGCTTTCAAAATTTATGTAATTAGAATATCAACTATTTAACATAAAATGTTCACAGTTTTATGATGATAGAACCAAGCTTAGATTACACTTAAACCAGATATGCTGCCTATGATAACCCCGAAAGAGAAATTGATTAATGCTTCTGCCCACTATCTCATCGGTAGAATTTATAGTAAAAAAATAATTCATGGTTTTCTTTCAAACTTAGAGGGTGCTGCTATTACTGTTAAAAAAATTATAATTTCCTTTGAAAAAATCTCTTTTGAGATTATTTTTTAATCAAATTTGAGAAGTACAGTTTTATATCAGGACTAGTGCCACAAATAAAATAAATTATTGCCAATATTTTGGTAATGTAATCCATAGTTAATAAAAATGAATAAAACATCCAACTGTACAATGCAGAGGTAGCTGAAAGATGATGGATAATTTTGAATAGCTACACTATTCTACACATGTCTCTTACTTGGCATTTTCAAATTCTATTCTTTCCTTCTTCACTTCTTCTGCAAGAGCGACAATCATTGGATGAGACAACTTGCCATCCACAGAGTTAAAAAATTCCTGAAGACTGTGGGGTTTTTTATTCTCTCTCTCATATTCAAAGGCTTGCAGTATCATGTCAAAACGATCAAGATCTTTAATAAATTTTGCTTCGGGTGAAGACTGATCTTCATATTCCTGTACGCAAAGATAAATGGAAATTATGTTCAAAATGCAGGACATTATCGATTTCATCAAGGAGGCAATGGACTTACCTTGAAAAGCTCCACAAATTGCTTTCCACTGACACCAACTAAGGATGCCAACTTATCCATAGCCTCTACTTCCAGCTTGTGCTTCTCAGCTGGGTCTACTCCACAACAAGGAGTTATATCTCCCACAATACATTCTGCCATATCATGAACCAAAGCTAGCTTCATGCATCTATACAACAGGAAAAAATAAGAATTGAAACCATTCACATTTTCTGGTATGATTTGAGACTACACTGCATGTCTCATTTCTATAACATTACATTCATGTAATAAAATACGGATTCCCTGCAATAGCTGTTTTCCATAATCTAATATTCAAATAATATATGACCATATATTTATTACCTAATGTTATGCATAAATGAATGTTTTGATTTTTTTTATTTAAAACAAAAATGGATCGAAGACATTCTCAGGCTTTACTGGATAGAATTTATCCATAGGTGAAGAAAGAAAAATAAGCCCAGCAATTTTTTTACAGAAATAAAGGCATGATTTTAACTCTAATTTCTAAAATGGAATTAAATTCAAGCCTTGGCCATGAATAAGGATTCTGGAATTGTGTTTCTGACACACAATCAAATTAAGTAGATTAATAAAAGTAAGTACGGTATGTAACTGAGGTCATGAGCAAAGAAACAATACAGATTAATATGATTTGAGGTTACATGGAAAAGATAATATGATACACGTAAAAAGACACAGTAGTAGTAATACTTAAGAGCTTTTAACATGAATTGATGAATATGAGTTCACTCCCAAATTCAATTCTACTTTAATAATTAAGCCAGTACCTACAAATTCATTAATGAGATTTGATCCAAGAGTCACAGTGGTCAGCGTTCTCATGTTTTGGTGGTGTGTTAGTTGGATTAGGTGTTCTTGGAAATAGGCTAATATAAATAATTTATCTGTAAATTATAAAAATTCATAAGTAGCCCTTTAGTATAATATATATCAACTGGATTACTTTGAAAGCTCTCTACAATTTTTATTTAATATAAAGACAAAAATATAAACAAATTTTGGATAGGTTCTTTAAAAATTTTTGTTGATGCCAGTTGAAGCTTCATGTGATGCATACATTGATGATTTCAAGCAAATGAGTCCTTCAAGGATTTTTTCAAATTGAATTTCGATATGAGATAGATAAAGTATACTTTGATATGCATTGCAGAATGACTTTCAAATAAGTTGTGGGGACCATATCAACATATTTATTGAAAATTCGTCTACAGACATTTAAAATAGAAATGATATATCCCATTCTAATGAAATTAAAAGTATTATGACACAACAGACACCACGAGGTCGAGGTAGCTCAGTGGGTGGAACGATTGGCTAAACGGGGAACTCGAGTTGAAACAAGTTATAAGATTTTGTAATAACCATATTGGGCAAGAAACAACAGCAGTAATTACAGACGGAATACGAGGAAACCTGTCTGGTATATTGAAATCAAGTTAGGCAATAAACTGATACACTTTATCCTCGTGATTGGGGATGGAAAGGATGATTAGGGTATATAAAAAAACTCATCTTCATATTTTGACGATATTTAGCGAGGTTGTAATCATATAATGGTAAATAAATGTGCCAAATGGCCACACAGGTTGTGTAGCCACATCATCTAGGGATGGCAGACTTTGGTGTCTCAATTATTCCGATGGGCTGGTTAAACCTGCATTTCACGGTAGTCACCACATTACTGTCAGTAATGAGGAGAGATATAATTCTTTGGAGATATCAGAGCATAGTAAATGTAGACCTAAAAGGATGCGAGAGAAATTGGAGCTGTTTAGCAAAAGGAAACCTGGTTAATTGTGGATGTACATTGCTACAGGTATGAGACAGGGACAGGGCAACTCGTTGAAAACCTTGTGTTTTCGATGAGAATGAATTTCGAAACCATAAGCGTATAAATAAAAAGTTGTAATAAAATGAAGAAAGAAAGACTGCGAGCATAAGTATTCACTACAAGTGTTAGCCCGTAACTACTTACTAACCTGAATTTATCCAGATTATGCTGCTCCTCGAGCAGAAATGTCATTATTCCCATTCTATACATATGGCCCGCAATCGGCTCTGGATTCTCCACTCCTCTTAAAACCCAGCCTGTCCGTTTTATATGCTATTAAAATGAAAAATTGTTACACGGCTGTGTGCACGAAATATATACATTGAGAATAGTAATTTAATCCTAACTTTACTAAGTATCAAGGTGTAATAACGACTTATAATCGGTTTTTACTTTTAACTTCCCAATAAGGGTAAGGAATTCTATCTTTTTTCTTAAATCCATGACGTGAAGAGGTATCCAAAAGATTCAAAGCATTGATTCCCACCAATCCAATGACGAGTGTTGAATTTCGCTCGTCAAATTTTTCAAGGCGCTTTTTCGAAGAGCCAATCGCGAATACCACGGGCATTGTGGGGCATTGCGCCAGTTGAAATGTGTTATAGCAGTTTTAAATTTACTTTGGGTTCCTACTTACGATAATTCAAAATAAAACCACAGTATGCAACCCGAAGATATTATGTTAAGTGAGGGCGGAGCTCACCTGGTACTAAGCCCAGGGCCTGTGGAAATTCACATATCAGGGTAGAAGGGCCAGTTCCTTCCTTTCCACGTGCCGCCTGTGGTTTCCCACGAAGATGTGGTACCCGAAAAATCACTCAGCTGGAGTTTAGCTGGAGGTGTCCGGAGACGTCACCAGGTCTCGAACCCCGGTCTGTAGTCAAGCACTCTACCCACTGGGCTACCACGACCTCATGATTCAGAGTAATAAGAAATATTGTTTCCGATGTCGTTACTAACGGAACGTTTGAAGGTAAGTTGCCTAACTCTTTAAATATTTTGAACTGGATTGTAATGTTTTATTCGTCACGGTGTTGTATGTTATGTATACGTGGAAGACTTATTTGTCACCAGAAATTCACATACTATTTTTTTACGGCCGACCACTTGAGTTATTTTCAGGGTAAAAGTGTGTAATATTACCGAATTTACCCCACAAGAGCCAATTAATACTCTGTATTTCCAGATAGAATTTTTCACTTGGATCGGTTGAGTATTCCTACCGAATCTATCTGTAATCATCTGTACATAACTGAAATCCTACCGAAACCAACTATACTCTACCGAACATAATCACTTGATAAGAGGTTGGTCCACAGCCAGTAGTGAATCTACTCTACACAGTTCAATATAGCCTTTTGAATTTAAACTTATTTCTGTTTCAGACATGTCAATGAATAACAATTCGCTTTACTGACAAAGGAGAATAATGACCATCAGCTACCTCTAATTTCTCAATCTGACAAACAAACATGAGGGAGTTGGGAGATCGAATCCTCACTAGCGGTATTGGGTATTATGTTCATTTTGGTTAGCTCTTCTGGTTCTGCCTAATTTAACTCAATTCATTAATGTTAACTGGCAATCCTAGTGTATGAACTATGCTTCAACTTCTCTTATGAACTCTAATGACTACAAGAGGTGGTTCTACTCATTATTTATAGTTTTCTACTGAACTTTAATGATTATAGTACGTATTCAGTTGGCTACTGAACCTGGTTGAATAGAGCTGGTGTTAAATTCTGCTGCAGAACCTGGTTGAATGTTTTAAAAAACTTCTTTTAGGTCAAAGGTAGATGCTGAAACTGTTTTGTGAAATTTCTTGCTGGATTGCCATAAAATGCTACAATTAATTCTTTATTGAAAAGTTGAATTCAGCCAATATGAAGTTTATAATGTCATGTATTTGCCTTACTTAACTCTTTCATGCTAAACAACTGATATATCTGGTATTCAGAATCATCCCCCCAATATGGACGACCTTTCTTTTTAGTAATTTTTGCTTTATTTTGTCGCTCATTTGTATGCAGGGACTATATACCAATTTGGGACTCTGGTGCGATAGGGTTAAAGAAGAACAATTTTTGACGTTTTACTATGAGATAGAGTGAAGAAAGAAATCTATGGAATATAACATACCCTGAGACTGCCTCAAGGTCATGTAGAAGGGGGTGAGTTAACTCCAAGTATGCATTCCCACGTGCACACAATCAAAAGCATTCATCAAGCAAGAAACTACTTACATGAAAACATTTGGTAACAGTATAATATAATATCATGATGGAACATTGTCATATTACGTTAATTTAGCATTAATGCAATGTAACTGCAATGTATATACACTATTATATTATATATTAGAATGACAACTATTCAAGTTATAGTTATCCTAGTGCTGATTTTGTCTGTGACCATGCACTAACTATAGGAAGATGCAATAAATATATTTAAAAAAGCTATAAAAAAACATCCAACCACAATGGTACGTAGAATATTCATTTTGAAAAGATAAGGCAGATTCCCACAGAATGAAATATTTATTTGACTCAGAGTTTCGGCGCACAGCAC
>WURS02000011.1:4618960-4643572 GCA_011762765.2 Rhinocypha anisoptera | reverse complement strand
ATGGGGGGAGGTGGGCACTCGGGTTGGGTGGGGATACATCGACCGACCCCCCACCGAGGCGCTGCTGTCATTGTTTTGTTATGGCCCGCACTCTGCGCGGAAAGTGGCGGGCGGTCCTCGGCGGTGGAAGTACTATCGTCTTAGGGTTCCACCAACCCCGTCGCCACCCCCGGAAGTAACGAAGACGTGGATTAAAAGGGGGCCTGGATGGGATGAGATGTCATTTGGAGTTCCATTGATGCCGGGTAAGCGGAGGGGGGGGGGGTGTGTGGGGGGAAGTAATTGTGCCCGGGACGACGCAGTTTGCGCGGCGACCGGAGACGCCGTGATGGCGGAAGAAGTGGGGAAGGGGTGATGATACCGGGGAGGGCGCTCGGTAAACTTAAACTCGAGTCGACAATTAAGAGCTTCCTGTGTTGACGCTCCCCCAGAAACTCCCGGGAGACTACTTTGGGTCGCGCCAGGGTGCTTGTGTAAGGGGGGCGGGGGAGGGCGAGTGTGTGCTCTTCGAGCCTAGCAAAATCCCGTACCAGGCAGATCTCAGACGACCTTCGGGGCATGCCATCCTCTGCCGATCGTCGACCAGTCTCTCGAAATCCGCGTAAACTTTTATGTCCCTCGTTTACTTTATTTCCATTCATTCATCAATGAATGCCTCAATCGGGCGAACTTTGGAGAGCCCTACGTTCTTCCGTATTCGTTTATAGTTTTTATACTTCGAGTGCTCTTTCTTTGTACTTTCTTTGCCATCCTTTTCTTTTTTATTTGGCATACATGTTATTCTAGCGAGCTTTGACTTTTTCTCGTGGTGACTCCTCTTTTCTTCCTGTCCAATTCAATGTTCCCCCAAACTCATTGTTTTGGAATGTGTCCAATCCATCCAATTCCCTTCATGTTATTACGTTTTACATTATTCTCTTCTTCTACCCTTTGTCTATACAGCTAAGAAAGAGAATGAGTCGGTTGAGAAAGAAATAAACCTCAAGGATAGTTCGTGAGGGGATAAATTTAGTGGCGTTAATAGAAAACGGAGGGATTGTTTGGGGCACTGCCTGCGGCGGAATTGAATACGATACTTGCATGTCTTGGAAGTAATGACAGAATTGCGTGGAAAAAGGGCATTACTAATGAAATACCTTTATTGGGCGAGGCTTGTGCTATAGTCCATTCTTCCATTTAACCCCTTGTCACAAATACAATACCTATTACAAATATAATTGTATTTACAAATAAATAGCGGTATACTTTTAATACTTATGAGACAAATTTGATATGATACGCAAATGGTAACCATGATGTGTAAGGGATTCAAGCTGGTAGAAGACATCAAAGCGGGCGGATGGTTCGAAGGAGTGACGATGGTGGCTGAAGACCGAAAGTCGGGGAGAGGAGTACCACGGAGGAAGATCTGTCCGAGGGCTATCGAAACGTGTCATCACGAACTCTATGCATCCTCATTTTCCTTTATTTCTGTGAGCTTGATTGGAAGATTCATACATTCTTTCTAAGGATTCATTGTTTCGAAGAATCCCATTCCCCTTGGATCTTCCACATTATATGTTTTACAAAAAACTGCAATTAAAATTTGGTACGAGGCATAAACGGCGCATCGCACCATTTAAAATAATTTAAGACAAGATGATTTCTGCGGATATTCCACTCCAACTGAATATCCTGTCTCTGCAGATTATTATTTGTGCTTCAGGGCTGGTCCTAAGTAATCGATTGGGCGCTCGAGAAAATACTGTAATCAAAAGCGCACACCTAATTTCTCTCGTCTCCACCTCTTCCTTACCGTTGAGTTATCCTGGAAAGAAACATCCGTCAGATAATTATTTTCGTTCCGGCAATACGTTTCAATGATTGTGAGTTTAGATAACGCCGAAGGAAGGGGAAGGATAGTTGTCGTCGCCTCCTTCCCCCCCCGCCTTGTTCAAGAAACTCCGACATTTAAATGCCGATGTCGAAGGGCGAAGTCTGGACTCGAGAAAAGACAATAGTATGAAATCCTCGAGGAGTAGATGGACTGGGCTCGCTTGTCTCGACTTACAGGATTGATAAGGATCACGAGTATATAAGGGTTACACATAGATTGCTCCGGAGAAAATGGTCCTAGTCCGCGGTTTAAATTGTGCTGTTGACCTTCAAATCTGGCTGATCGCCCTTTCGACGCGTCCCCGCCCCGGAAATGGGACAGGGATTTACTCGGATAACTGTAAGGAATTGAATAATAAAGGTTTAGCGCATTATAAATGCCAAAACAGGTCGTCGGTTCATGCTAGAGCTACGGGGGTAAACCGCTCGCCTAAATGGGAATAGTACGCGTGACTGTTTTGACTGGGTTATGAATGAAATTATGGGTCTCTCTCGAACGCGTATGCCTACCGCGACGGCGGGATATTTCACTTCAACTTCTCCAGAAACTCCCTTCTCCTTAGTGCGGCAGCAACTGTTTTTTATCGCAAGGGCGGGAGGTTATTTGTTGAACACTCCTTTCTCTCTCTTTCTGTGAGTAAAAGCTAAGCAGTAACGATGGTATCCTATGGAAAAGATGAAATATTTCTGTTTTAAATAGAGAGCAGTATTTACGTATAGAATATTTATGGCTGATTGGAATAAAATAACCTCAAAACCTTAAACCTTAAAATATTGGAAAATAATTTGTAAAAGATGCGACTGATATTTGATGTATTGTACGCTGTTAAAGAGGTTCTCATCTTATTTTAGTTGCACAAAATTAAGTGTGGGTGTACGATTTTTAAGCACATATCACTAAAAAAGATAATTTCATTAAATTATACCGTTTACAAGGAAGAATCTACCTGGGAGCCATCGATGCAGGGACTGAGTAGCATAAATATTGACAGTGCCATATAGTGGAGATGCAAAACGAAGTGACTTTAGAATATTTTTCAATAGTCTATTATAAGTTGTCAAGAAACACCTACCTGATTTGCAGTGCTAGTCGCAATTTTTGGTGCTAATTTTCGTCAACTTACTCGGCGTGATTTTAATGTTTAACATTTTTTGCTCCGTCTTTCGGGATCATGGACTCTGTCTTATCATTATTTTGATGTCCGATGTTTCGTATGTGTAATTAGTTGCAGTTTTAGTGAACAATTAAGTATAGGCGGCATCGATAATAATACATTTATACTAATCTTCATAGCTTTAGCCGTACTTACCAAAAGAAGCTTTCCATTCGATTAAAAGTACATTTAATTATATAATATTGTTATAAATTTAGTTGTCAGAACTCTTATCGCTGCCACTTTCTAGTCACATGACTTCTCTAGAGACCCAGTCCCTTTCGCGGGAACGGTTGTTGCTGTTGATTAAACTTGTCGCTTTCTACTGAACTCATTTAAATCTAGCAAAACTTTCCCTCACCCATATCATTTTTATCCTTCTTCCACCATTTTCTCCTCCATGACAGCTCTGCCCCCGGTCTCTTAACTCTTCCTCCCTTGAAGAGTTTTCCTGCGTCACCAAGTCGCTCTCCGCACCCCTATTCTCTTCCTCGCCCTTCATTCCCTCTCTTTCTCTCTTTCCCCCTATCTCCAGGATCCCCTTTAGCTGCTCAAATTATTCTCTTCCCGATCCTCTTGTGATCCAGTCACTTAAAAACGCCCGGCTGCGTTCAATTGTCTTCATTGCATCAACCTTCTGGAATGTTATTTTCTTTTCGGCTCTCTTTCTCTCTGTGACACATTCCCTTTCTTCCTGCTTGTTCTCTTGAACGTCGATACACTTATTTTCGCTTTCGCGGGTTTTTCCCGGGTTCCTGGAGGTGGCTATCTATACCGTGGAAATGGCTAGGACTATCGAATTATAATGTGAGCCACCTGGCTGCGCAGTAGAGAGAAAGCTGTTCCATCATCGAAACCAAGTGAATTTTGCGGTGGCACGCGATTGGCTTAAAAATACTACTACTCCGTTCTTCATACTTCATACTACACGCCGAACCAATATACACTTAATGCTGAATTCTGTAATCGCAAATTCAGAATTTAAGGAGCACAGGATTTCACATACAGACAGGGAAATCACAAATTTTCCATTCTAAAAGCACCACAGAACTTTAGAAAACATGGGGACAACAAAGTCTTACTCTGGTTCACGACGACAATATTATAAAAACAAATAAAAACATGAAAAAAACCACAAAGATTAAAATTCAATTTAAATACATATGTGATGGCCGTATTATTGGATTAGGATTAAGCTATTCCCTGAAAAGATTACTATTCCCTGACATTTTACTCCTACGAAACTCTTAAACAAAAGGAGAAACCATGACAGAATCGTCATCTAGACTCAAGTCACGCGATCAATGATTGCACAATGCGCAGTAATCTACACTCGTTCTACCTATTATTATAACTCTATGCGAGAAGTATTCATAAGAAGTAATAAGGCGGGACCGAAATAGAAAAAGTAAGAGAGGGAGAGAGAGAGAGAGGGGATGGAGGGAGAGGGGGAGGGGGAGCGACTCGTGCTCCTCTTCTTATCCCTCGGGGAGTGGGTTGTGGAGGTGGAAAGGCAGGGAGGTGGGGTGGGAGTAGATGGGAGGATCGAGGGAGGGAATTGACGCGCGGTTTCACTCGAGAAACTCAGTTTAATCAGGAGTCATGCCTCATTTCGTATTCCATTCTTTTACTTTTGCTCCTTCATTACGCCGGTTGTCTTGGATCACTAAGGTTTTTCATATTGACTGAAAAACCTCATTTGTGTCCCCTTACATAACTCCTATTACTCTATGGATAGCCATACCACTGCTTCATTCCAGTTCATGAAATGCATCTTCCAAATCGATGGTATAAAAATAAAAATTGACTCCCATTTCTATTCTTTTTACCCTAGGAGAACTATATTGTCTGTTGAAATACAGTCAATAACGTGCGCATCCATATTTTAAAACGAGTTTTAACCAAGAGGGTACTGTCTCTTCGTACATTACTCTATTTGATACTCTTGTACAGGGATTTCTCTCTTGATTCATTAGAAAAGCAGATAAAAACATTCATACAGTCTTTTGCTTTCTCCTTTGCTTATCAACAAAAGTTTTTGTTGGAGGCCATTCTATCATTATCGTCATTGTTTTATTAACAGCTTAATTCGTTATACAGGAGCGCGAGCGTGCATTAAAATGTGTCAATCACACTGAAGCCTTTTGTGTTGAAACAGGGTTAAGTCGATCTTCCATACTAAAATTACGGGACAATTTTTATTTAATCTGAATTTGGTGATTTTTTAAAAATATCCCATAAACTGTTACATTATCAATATTTTTAGTATCCGAGTAAATAAACTGTTCTTATTATTACCTTTAGTAACGAACTATTGATTTACGTATCTATTTTTAATGCTAGACCTTACCCTTCTAAGTTTCCGATTTTGTAAATAAATTTAAAAGCCAGAAATAGTAAATTTATGGAATACCATTAAACTTGAAACCGTGCTATCTGTTGCACACTAGGGAAAACTAAAATAATCAAATCGTTCTCTGCATGGTATAGGGGATAAGTTTAAGAAGCGCACGTCATTGTGTTTTTTTAGGTTTTGGCATTACAACCTTATTTTGTACTTTTGGTTCTGCTGTAAGTTGACCACTGATAGGAAGTTAACAATTGATAAATCGTGGTAGCTCAAGTAAAGCTCAGTCAAGGTTCCGGATATATCTACTCTCCAAAATCATCGTTCCCGCAAAGCACCTCGGAAAATATCACGTGATCCATTTGACGCCTTATTTACGAATAATTACATCTTTAATGCCAAGAACTTAATTCGTAATCAGCACAGCGTGAAACAATATGAATCGCGCACTAGTGTCGATTTTTTTTAGGAAAACTTGAGTCCCTTGTGTAGTCTTGTAGTCATGTTTAATGTACTTCATGTTCAACTAGGATCTCTATACGCGTCCCTTATTTTGTCAAACGTAACCTACGATCAAGTTATGTATTGGTGACTCATAAAATCTGTTTTGAAAGTCAGCGAGTAGGACATCGATTTAACTCCAAGTGTCGGGTTAAAAGCCACGATATAACAATTGTTGAATGCATCAAAACTTTGGTTACTGCAGCCAGCCATTCTACCCTATCCAGTGATTATTCTTTTACATCCTTCTAATTGCTCTTACTTCCTTCTTACATTAACTTTTATTTAACTCTTTTTTTTGCCAATCGACCACATACAGCGCTAAGAGGCCATTTACAGTGGACACCATATCATTTTTTAACAATTACAAGGATGAAGACACACACATCCATGCACTGGGTGGAGATAGCCCACTTAGTCGGGATTCGAACCCGCGACCTCCGGGTTGGCGGACGAGGACGTTACCCCTCCGCCACCGAGGCCGACTTAAGTATTATTTATCCAAGTATTATACATTCCTTCGTCTTTATTGCTGCATTTTTATGTACCGCTTATAATTTCCGTTCTCATAACATTCCATGTATTTCAAGGGGCGTCGAAACCATTTCATTCTCGATCTTATCATAATACCCCACCCGGCCATTAGTAA
Organism: Rhinocypha anisoptera; assembly: GCA_011762765.2. Taxonomy (NCBI): domain Eukaryota; kingdom Metazoa; phylum Arthropoda; class Insecta; order Odonata; family Chlorocyphidae; genus Rhinocypha; species Rhinocypha anisoptera. The sequence continues at coordinate 4,637,046 of WURS02000011.1, read as the reverse complement.
AATTTCTTTTTTTTCTAATTTTTTGTTCATTTGAATTTTAGTTGGTGCAATTCTGGTCTTAATCTCCAGTGGATCGCTCAGCGGAGCACACTTCACACCTGACCAGTTAACAAATCTTTTTTTTTTCTGTAAACATCCGTATTCTATGCTTGTTATATCAACCACAGTCTTCGACCCTAAGTTCGGTTTGATAAGTGATGATAGAGTTCACTTAGTACCAAGACAAACGCCGCGTGACAGATTTACGTATCACGCTAGGGGGGGCATTTCCTTTCACTATGCCGCCTCTGATTTCCCTCGAAGATGTGGAACCCAGAGAATCACTCATCTTGAGTATTAGCTGTGAGTGTCCAGAGGCCTCACCGGACCTTGAACCCAAGTCCCAGGTTCATTTACCATGCGCTCTATCCACTGGGATCTCATGAGGTTGATAGCTACCAATTAAATATTTTCGTCTTATTAATACACCCAAACACCCTAGAAACCTTCTTCGTATCCTAGGTTCTTTTTCTAACAGAACCTGCGGGACATTGATGTGATTTCATTTGTTCTAATATATTTTTCATGTAAGACATACCAATAACATCAAAATAAATTTCCACGCACTATGATTGACTTTTTAATTTATGTGTTCCTATGATAAATTTTTAAAATCAATGCAAGCTTATACGAAATTTGCTCTCTTTTTGCCTTCCAGCATTTTTGTGGCAGCAAATGCGTGATTTAATAGAGGATGATAACGTGGTGTAGTTTTGTCTGTTCATTAAGATATTTAGTGACAAATTCTTCCTGCGTTTTCCTGTTTTCGAATATTTTATCTGGAGATCCAGATACTTTTTATTAGGTGTTCTACAAGTTAAACGATGGTTGATATTAATCGCTACTAAGAACTATCGGCGTCTTCTATAGACCAATAACTTCGGAAGTCTTCTTTGGCGTTAAATTAGAAATGCTTCAGTTTAAGTTCTTCGTACTTCCTATCAGAATGAGAGCTATAAGAAGTATGGTCGAGGTCTTATTAGCTAGAATCGTGGCAATGGCGGACGTGAAGTGAGGCAGAGCTTTGCGAACAGGTTCCTTTGGCGATTCACGAAGACTCAATTTCGTTGCACCGTGGCGGAAGGGGAGGTTACTTCAAAGGGTTGACGGGGGAATAGGGGAGCCGAATTACTTGTGCTTACTTATTGGCTCCTGGTTTCCATATTGGCTCTCGCTTGCTTATTGGATCCGGGTGCGAATATTGTATTAAATATTTCAGATGTCAAGGCCTAAATTTTCCCTACTAATAAGATCCTAAAATGAGAGGACGCGAAAAGGCTGGAGTGTATTTACGTGGCTCAATAATTATTCACCTTTGAGTAAGGTGTCGCAAACTCATTCGTCCAGTGCGGGAAAGAGTGCGGATTTGGGATGAATTTATTGCTAATATTATATTCCTTACAATACAAAGTATGTATTCTTTTTCTCCCCCCTGCCTTACCTTCCCAACATTCTACCTTCCAAATTTCTCTTCTGCATTCCTTCGCCATCTCAGCATTTCTCTTATGCACACTTACAGTCTCCTTATTTCTCCTACCGACTTCATTTTTCCAACGCTTCTCCATTTTTACTCCTTTTTTCCGCTCTTATTTTCTTCATCATAATTTATATGCACATCTCAAAGACATTCAAACAACGATATTTCTCTTTCCCCCAAAAAGAAGTTTCTGGGCCACAACCGCCATATGTGAAGCCAGATATGGAAACTGTAGCTATCCTTTTCTTTGCACCCTTACCCAGGTATTATCTGTCATTAGTATCTCCACTTTTTGTAAAAGCATCCTCGTCAACCTAATTTTTTGCTTATTATGACCTTACTGCTATGTCCAATTTATTTCAATACTCAGGTCTGATAGAGTTCGAGATCTGCCTGCTCTGATCCATTAACTAATTTGTTGTGTGATATTGGGCTTCTTTTTTTCAAGAAAGGGGATGCTTTTGTTATCTTATTAATTTTTTTCATTCAGTTAGTGTGGATTTGCACCTAAGATGTATTTAGCAAGGACTGCAATCCTTAGCCCGATTGACCGGCTCATCCCATGCCTCATTTGCCATGATCTCCGCATGTACGCGAATATTCAGGATACGATTTTTGGCAGCTGTCTTACTCCTCGGCCTCTATACTAAACAATGCTCTGCTTTATAATAAGACACAGTTATCCCTCCTTTTCGTGCCCACTTTCTTAAATACTCTCAGGAAATTTTCCTAGAAGACGCTGGCAAACCACTTCTCGAAATACGTCAAAGTAAATTCTTTAGTACACTCTCAGTTAATTTATATATTATTCCCGTCATTTCTGCATTCGCATTGCGTGCATCTTTCATAAATTTGAACAGATCTAAGGGGAAGGTAGTCATTTTCTCTATTTTCGGACAATATTGTGATATTTGACGTCATAGTCATGCACACGTGCGAAATTTATTTTCCCATAGTCATCATTATTTGTCGCACATATTTTTTCGGGAGGCAAATTACTGACGAAGTATAATGACCACATGTCTTCTTCAATAGCACACGTGAACCATGGCATCACCCAACTTAACGAAATACTTTATCATTTTTATCGTAGTATTATTTACAGCGCCTAAGTTATTAAACCTTATTTTATTTAATGCTCACACTATGTTTTTGTATAGACTACCGGGAACAACACTATTTTCATTTATTTTAACACCCTTTCCCGATTCTAGACACAGGGTTCCAATTTCCTTACAGTCTGATTCCACAACGCATTCTTATTATGTCTCTTTTTAAACTCTTTTGGTTATCTAAAGAGATCTCCTACCTTATTAATTCCACCGTGGACTGTTATGGTTATAGTTTCCTAAGCTCTTTTACCTGAAAAGGTAACCATTTAAATCTGTTTCTCTCTTTAAACATTCGCACAACTCCCTCCTCCAGGCTTCTTTCCCCATATATATGTTCCTCGTCTCGATTTATTATGCGACACTCTTTTTATTCACCCACCTAAAATCTCTAATTATATTTTAGGGCTAACCGGAGATGGCGCACATATAAAGTTTAACTCTTGCTAATTTTTGACATACTTGAATGCTTCGAAATAGTTGGATTTGAAGTTTTATCATACCTACTTTTCTCATACGTAATTTTACCTTTGTTCTACTGTTCCCATCCAATCATCTGCTTTAGGATTTAGATGTAGAATGAAAGATATTGAGTCCCGGATTATTAAAAGAGCGTGTAAAGTAAAAAAATACCAACTTTTAGGTTATAAAATTGTGATGGGACAATGGAGGAAGGGAAGGGAAGAATAGAAATGATGTAATCACTGATAAATTAAGAAGGAAACATTATGCGAATTAGCGTTTTGTGAGGCAGGAGGTGAATGAGAATGAGGGATAAAAATAAGTGCGAAGGGGTTCCTCGTATTTCCCCTGATTTTTTGAGGTTTGTTACAAGTTACGTTTTACTATGGTAGATCGGACCACGGTCAAAAAATCAGAGAGATAGACTATAGAATGGATGGATGTCATTTTTTCGTCATATGATTATGCATGTATCCTATCGTATGTATCCTATCGTACATGTATCCTATTCGTATGTATCCTTCTCTGCATCCTCAGTTCCTAATTTAGGAGAGTCTTTCCTCAATTCCCTAGCCTTGCTTTTCAACTTTTCATTTAAAATTACCCTTTTCTTTTGATCAGTCTTTACTTCTCGTGTCTCATCTTCTGCGCTGTTTGGTGGTGTTTTCTGGCCCTTCTCAGTTCAGCCTCTAAAGATAACCTTCTAATTATTCGTTTTTCTCTCTTTATTTCTCTTTTCAAACTTATTTTACTCCGTCATCCTCCTTTTCTTCCAAAGGCAAAGGGCCCCGCCCCTACCTTCGATTCTCTGATCATTCCTTTCTCATCTCTATCTTTCTATCCTTTGTTCTTTTTACTGTCTTTAATCTTTTCAGACGAAGGAGTCTCCTCAAGGTTCAATTAGTTTTCAGTTCTGCGCAAATGAACAGGGATGTAATTGGCTATTTCGTTGAGTGATTATCAAGTGCCGAATTTGGATCAAAGGACTATTATCAGATGAAATTTATTTTAAAACGAATAACACAGATGCTTTGACCAATTAGATGCTAATATAAATGAATTACGTTTCGTAGTCTAAGAAAAATGTAAGGCCCTCCTTGTTTGTTTGATAATTATTTCCAACAATAATAGTTTATTTTTTTGCACGAGTAAAATAGTCAGAGAACTTATAAAGTAAAAGCAAGTGAAGGATTAATATGCTTATTTAATGATATCATTAAAACGTCGTCAGATGGGTAATATTTGAAAGTGACAAAAATCAAAATGGTAATGCCGAGGGTAAATAAGCTTTATACTGTGTGAGTTTCTTCGCGGTATGATATTTTGCATTTTTACATTTATCGTAATCATCACGACGATATATGTCCCCGTGAAAATTACTGAACTCTGGAGTAAAGACGTCACCGACATTTTCAATGATTCTTTCACTCTGCTAACACCTAACGGGACAAGACACGGAATAAACGATCGAAAATACATTTGGATTGGGTAAATCAAGTCCGATTATTGAACATCATGAACGACTCTTACACTGTTCGGGATTAACCGTTTTTTGGTTGTATTTGACGCGGGGGGCTGAAACTTCGTCTGATGGACTGAAAAGTAAACTAGATAACGGGGAAGGAGAAGTATTTCGTGGTGGGGGAGGAGGGTCTTCGGCTTAAGACCGAGGTAATGTGGGACGCCTGGCGACAGAGATAGATAGAGAAAGAGAGAGAAAAGGCGGGGCAATGGGAAGTGGGCGGACACGAAGAGCCGTAGGAGAGGATGGAAATGAGGAGAGAAACAGTGGTTATTAGGGGGAGATGAGAATCCAGCTACCACCTCTTTCCGACTGAGTTGATGCGGTTTCTTAACGACCCTTTAGTTGCGCCCCTAACGGCCGCGGGGAAAGGGAAGTTGCGGTCGGGCAATTTCGGATTCAAGCGATGAAGCTCTCTCTCCTAGATTCGGGAATGATTATGAAACCAAAGACTAATCTATTTTCACGAGGTGTAGGCTCCCGCAATTCCGAAAAGTGAGTTTAAAACGAGAGCAGAGGTGGGAGAAAACCTCTCAGTTCACTCCGTAACTCTTCCAGAACTGGGACTTTCGACACCTTGGCATGATGTGCGGTTTAATCCACGTCGAAAGGGTAACTGGAAAATCTCTTTACGAAGAGATCCCAATCATTATTACTCATGTATAAGGCTGAGACTTACTACATATTGTGAGAAGATGAATGTCGACTTTCACGATAATGACCTTTATTTCAGTTGTTAGTCGAGATAGAAGGTCACACATGCACCATGTCACTCTTGATAGTAAAGAACATTATATGATTGACCCTTTTCCTCAGGCATGGCTGCTTTTCTAAGAGGTTCCTGAAATTCATGTGTATTTTTCAACAAATTGTCCTTGATGCCGAATCAAAACCCTATTATTGATTTTTATTTTGGAAAATTCTAATGATTCCGAGCTTTATCAATCTCATTTTTTGAGAATCAACTCATGTTTGATAACTGAACTCCATTTTCAAAAAAAGCACTTATCATTCCGTTTCCAGAGGAAGAGCCTAAAAATGTGAGCCTAAAAATCCTAAAAGAACCTGAGCTTAAATATTTTTCCATTGGCGCTACTCCAAGTTCTTTCAATTTTTCACAAAGTTGAAACAGTGCTTAAAAATCTGTAATATTTCGTAATTCTAAAAAAGATGGACAGAAATAATTTACAGATGAAAAATTAATAGAGTTGGTATTACTGTTCCATAATCATAAACTATGTTCTGTAGATTAAATGAGCGTGGGACAGCTAATATATATATACTGAAAATTTCAAGAGCTAAACTAAAGTTGAAGCTAAACATTTTTAATATTAAATTTTGTCCTTTCCATTGCGTTACGGGAATAGTTGGTATTAATAGTATGTTTATGAGTAGATGGATATGGAATTTAGTATCGGGAGAACAGGAGCGATGGGTAGTAACTGTATTTGGAAAAGAATAAACGATTAAATCGCAAATCATGCAGAATTTCATATTGTAATCTCTATATTTTCGGTTAAAATTGTTATCTTTATGACGGTATATATTCAAATAATTCTAAACTTTTGGTTAAATGCATTACAGAATATCATCAATCACTCAAGGCACAATAAAAAGGCCTGAATTGGCAAAAGTATGTGCAATTTATGGTAACTCGAGATATTAGGCCACCATAAGTTAAGTTCAGAATAAAACAAGAGAAAATATATTCTTCGAAATTTTTACATTTTCCCGGACATCGCTACAAGAAAAAAATTATCTGATGGATGATGTAATTAGACTGGTAATTGATTAATTAATTAATCTTTTCTAAGTCTTTTCATCGGTGACACAAACCAACTTATAGTGGGACATTTTAATTACCTGTTAATTCTTCCTTAATTCCAGGAATGACGAAAAACCGATTTTTACATAGCAAATATCTAACTTACGGATTAAAAAAGAAACACTCGAGTGATATAACCTATTAAACTTGCCTGATTGAAAAAATGGTGTAAAATAAAAATTTGTATCACATGAATTATATGAATTTAATTCCATGTACTTGAACGCAAAGATAAAGCTCCCCAATTAGGCAAAGTAGCATTGTTAAATACCTACGCCGTAATAAGCAAATATGTGCTCTCATGTTCGGGAAACTCGGAAATGAAACGGATATACGATGAGTACGGGTACTAATAAATGCTTAACCTAATGTCATGAAATAATGTCACCATTAAACTCTTTCAATGAGGCCGTGGGAAACTACCATGCATGAATAAATTCACCATAGGGACTAATATATCGGAGTATACATATATTTTATTTATCTTCAACCCAGTGTGAAACGTAATTAATGAAACTTGAGTAAGCTATGAAAACGAGCTAAATTTTAGTTTACTCTCGACTGTTGAATTTCTCTTAATCGAAATGGCTCGAATGAATGATAACTGTATTGACCGAATCAATTCGATTGTCTCATGAGGTTAATTTACTTCTAGTAAAATGGGATAAAAAGGGCATTGTTAAGATATTTGCCAAGTGAAAACCTGTTTGTGGTTAAAAGTGACTGATTCGATCGGGATTTCGTGGTTCTTACCTTCTTCTTCTCTAATCAGTAATCCCTCGATTGATTTACAACAGTAGCTTTCCCTCCCCGCTCTTCCCAATTTTGCGGAGGTCTCTCTAATTCTCGGTAGGATTGGCAGTCTGTATACTCCGAAGAACCTTGGAGAGGAATCTTAGTATGATAATATACTCACAATAATATGGGAAGTGATATTTTGTTTTTTTGTGACCTGATAGGGAAAACCTGACTGGAAAGGATTTTTTAGGAGTGAAGAACCCTGGAGATGGGCCAAGGGTGCCGTTTGAAAATTAATGGAGAATGGTAGTGTTAGGATATTCAGGGGTGTGAAGAGGTTGAAAGGTGGACGTTTAATTTTTTGGAGAACTGCTGAATATTCGGATTGATAACCTGTGATGATTATTTCTTCCTAGATCTGTCCCTAGCTTTGGCGCTCTCAAATGCGCCCTCCAGTCTGGTTTGCTAATAGTCCATTATTTCTAAGATGTGGTCTACCGAGAAGCATCGTCTATTACTCACTATGATCACGGTTTCACAAAAGAAAATATTTCTCATAAATGACTGCATAACCATAACTTCGATGTCATATCTAAACCTAATATTTTCAGTTCAATTATAAACATTTTCAGTCCTTCAAAATTTATACTCATCATTCTTATTTGTTACATACTCTTGATTTCCTCAAAATAGGATTCCAATCATTTGCATCCTCTACGAGGCTACCTCTGTATCCATCTGCCATCCATTTCTGCTATAAACTCATTTACGTCACTAACTCATTTCTCCCCCCGTCGGTACACTTATTCGACATCTTCATTTTTTATTTTGTTTATCCTTCGCTAAAACTAAATTTCAAAGCATTCGATCTTTGCTAATTTTCCTTTTTCTGAGGCGGAGTTTTGGAACATACAGCCACGGTCTCCGTTAAAAAGCAAAATTTCATAAATATCACTTTAGTGGTCGACAACCTCTTATCAGTATCAGATTTAATCAATTTGAAACTCCGGTAAAATCAGTTTGCAAGCTTTAAAATATATAAATCGGCTTATGACTTTAAATTGTTAATGTGTATATTATATGTATGTAAAATATATCTATATAAATATATATATATATACCTTTAAGTTAGAAATTTCTTTATGTTATCATTTTCTCATTTTGACCAGTCGAAATATTTCAAAAAGTTCTTCGCTGCACACTTTTTTGAAACTATATCCTCATATTATCCAGCCTCCGGTGTCTTTCCTGCCTTAGGCTGGATTTCAAGCACTCGGGCGAGGCGGTGTGGATGACGTTTGACTAGTCATGAAAAAGGATTTCAAAGTAAACGTCCGGTGTGGGGAAATTGCCGGCGCCCCTTGATTGGTCAAACGATCTCCGAACATTGCTGCACACGAAATGCTCCGTCATCTGCCTGTACCGCAGTGAGAATTACGGGCTGTAGTCACCTTAATATCTCGAGTAATGTGTGTTTGATCGGAATAGAATGAGAATTTCTACCGTTTATTAAGAAAATTTCTTTTACTCATTGATATTAAGTCCATAATTTTAGGAATTCATAGCGAGCATGAATAGAACAAGCCCCAAGATTATGTAATATAATTTTTTTCTCCAGCTATCGCTTCCTCTTAACCATTTATCACGTCTTGAATGAAATCGCATTAATGACTTGCGAAAGGAATCTCATTCAAAATTCCATTCAATGGCCCTGAAGGATTTGATTTCTTGATTTAACAAGGACCGAGGAAGGGTTCGTAAAAAAATGTGGGAGAACTTGAAGCTTCGAAAGATTATCGGAAATCGTAGCGAGGAAACTGCTTCAGTTGCCAATTTCTCATCTTAATATTAGCTGCGTAAGCGTTATTAATCACACTCAAAAAGGCTATTATCTTGGTAAAATATATAATATGTAGCTCATTTTAGTCATATTGTATTAAATTTTAAGTACAACTGCTATAAAACACGACATATAACAATTTATAGCTTCAGCAACAACAATTATTTAACAATTAGTGGCTTCAGGCTTAATGACTATGTTGTAATGTCTGATTTCGGCTTGGATGGATATTGCTCTTTTATTGTAGTGATTTTCTGTAATTATATACGCCAATTGTAGTTTTTTTACTCGTTCTTTATTTGTTGCGTTGTCCAAACGTTCGATTGATTCCATTCTCCTAGATATTTACAGTTATCCACTCTTTTGATTTTTCCACGTTTTTTTCCCATGCATCTCTCTCTATTGTGTCTTAATTCTATATATATTCTGACTTTTAATAATAGATCTTTTATCCCGTTTTTCTGCTACTTCGTGTAATGTTTCTAGCATGACTCTTGAATCCGTTTTGTTTTGTGTTATTAAGGCTATGTCGTCGGCAAAGGCTAGGCTCTTTATTTCAAATCTTTCTTTCCCATGTCCCATGTTAATGCCTTCCACTTTTATTTCTTTTAAGGACTTTCCCCATTCTAATCAACTCGTCTAATACTAAATTGAATAATATTGGTGAGAGTACATCACCCTATCAAACTCCTGTTATGACTTCAATTTGTTTAGAAATTTATTTTGCATGTGGTACCTATAAGTATTTGTTCTCTAAGTTTCCTGGTGTTGAGGTGTATCCCCAATTTGCTTAAAAGTAGAAATAGTGTTTTTCAGTCTATGGAATCGTATGCTTTCTTGAAGTCCACAGAGGTATTAGCTGTGTTCTTATTCTGCATTGTTCTAATCTTTAACATGATTTTTAAGTTAAATATTTGTTCTATGCATTTTCTTCCTTGCTATTCCTTTTCTAAACCATGCTTGGTATTCTCCTGCATTATGTCCTACTTGTTCCTCTACCCTATTTAACAACGGTTTCCATAATATCTTACAAGTTACTGGTAATAGGTAAATATCTCTGTAATTGTTTTTGTCATTTTTGTTCCCCTTTTCGTGAAGCGGATAGATTTGTGCTTGTTTCCAATCGTCTGGTATATTTCCCGGTAGCCAAATGCTTTTTATGATCTTAGTGATTTAATGATCCTTGCCAATTTCCCACCTAATTTCCACATTTTTGCTACTATCCCATCTTCCCCCGGAGACTATTTGTTCTTTAGGGAATTTATGATAGTACTTATTTCTTCTTCAGTCAGTGGTTCTGATGGTGTGTTTATCTGTTGTGCTTCTCCTTGTCTAGTAATTGACAGTTTCCTCTGTTGTTCATTATCGTGCTTTCATTTTTGTCTTAAAATGTAAGCTTTGTGGTTGGTATCCTGTCAGTTCTTCTTTAAAGATCTTATAAAAAAATCATTGGTGTTATTCTTTTTAGAATCAGTGTCTCTGTCTTTTACTCTGCCCTTACCGTGTATTTTTTCTCATTGCTATCAGGTTTTTAAGTTATCTTCCTTTCCTCTGTGAATTTATCCCGATCGTCTCTTTTCTTATTCTTCCACCTTTCCCGGGCTGTTAGTCACTTGTCTATTGCTTTGTCACAGATCTCGTCCCACCATCTGTGTTTCCGTGTTCTCGGTGGTTGTCCCAGCTCCCTTGCCGTCTCCATCGTTGTGTTGCTTATTTCCTCCCAGGTTTCCATTTTTGACAGGTTATTTTCTTGGTGAATTCTTTTTGATTTTCTGTTAGGAGTTGTGTGTGATTTCTCATACCTCTCCTCAATTTAAGTTTTGGCTTGTTTGGTTGAAATTTTGTCTTAACTTCTGTAGGGTAATGGTATGAGCCAATGTTGAGTCCCCTCCTAACTCTTACATCCATAATTTGTTTGTGGTTATCTTTTGTTATTGCTATGTTGTCTATTTGGTATTCACATTGTATTGCGCTTGGAGAACTCCATGTTTTCTTTTTCCGAGGCACGTTTCTAAGAAATGTTGTTATTAGCTTTAGATTGGATCGTTTACAAAAATCAATAAGTATTTCACCATTTTTGTTTCTCCTCTTATGTGCTGGGTAGTCCGCTGCTATTGTTTTGAATTTTTTCTCCCCTCCAACTTGCGCATTGAAATCCCCTACCCAAATTTTAACGTGATGTTGTGGTATTTTTTATGTTTCATTTTCCAATAATTCCCAGAAATCTTCTACATTTTTCAGGTTGGTTCTGTTATCTTGATTTATTGGTGCATGATCATTAGTGAATGATGATTGATTAATGATAGTGTACCCTTTGTTACCTGATCTAAAGGAGAGGAATGAAATCCGTTCTGATGGTGACCTGAAGTCTGTGATAGTCTGTTAGATTTTGTTTCACTATAAACACAGTATCTAACATTGCAACACTTTTGCAATGTTATGTTTAGATGTATGCATATATATTTGATATTATTTTATTATATACATTCTTATTATATTATAACCTTTTTCGATGTCAATATCTTCCTCTCCAAAAGGAAATTCCAAAATTGTGTTCATATCAAGTCCACCAACAAACAACAATACCCACATTACAATAGTTGCCATCCCTCCAATTCCAAAAGATCTCTCCCCATACTCCGAATTTGGCCTCCGAATTTACAATAACCCAGGCTCCCTCGACAAATTCCTCTCCAACTTGCACCTTTCCCTCCTTTGAAGGGGCTACCCCGACACATTTCTTCGGAAAAAAGTTCTTAAAACATCCTAATGTCCTAAATCGTATCTAAAAAATAATAATAACAACCTTTACCTCTGTACCACATACTTCCTCGGCGTCCAATCTCTCAAACCAATCCTCAGAGACCGTTTTTTCCATCGTTTCCGACAACCTCACTACCACCGACACTTTTCCCAAATGCCCCTCCTTCACTTTGGTCGTCCTAACGTCTCCACTATCTTTAAAACCACCAAACCCCTCTCAAAACCATCTAATCCACTCTATTCCTTACCCTCTCCTTGCAATCGTTCGAGACGCAAAACGTACCCAATCCTCATTTCCCATCCACTCCCCAACAAATTCCTCGTCTTCCCTCTTCCTACCCGCACCACCCACAATATAATATACACCCTCTGGCTACTGTGGCCAGCCTTGTACATTCAATTATACAACTGACCTCAACATCCGTATCCGGCCACTGATCCTCCTGCAATAACCCCTCCCCTTTGTCCGCCTCTCTCCCCGTCACCGTTCACGCCTCTTCGCACACGCAGAATTTCGAAAGGTGTTACAGAGTTACAGTTTTGCCTCTCTTTAGCCCTCCGCCACGCCCCTCCAACTCAGAACACTAGAGCAGGCGTGCATTTACATCTACCGAAGTATTTCTTTACCTGGTGTCAACAAATCCCACTAGATGGAGTTACTCTCCCTATCCCCCCACGGGGGAGGAACTCAATGCTAAAAACCGTCGACATAACATAAGACTAACGTCAGGCGTCCTTTTGAAACTACCGCCATTACCCAACGGTCACTATGAATATCGTGTTGTGTGCTTGAATTTTAGCTCCTCACCCCCCAAGCCCCCCAGCAAATATCGCAAAGTGGGTTGCATGGGTTACAGGATATGTAGGATTGTTTGACATAAAAAAAAATAATTCAGAGAAAATTTTTTATTGAAAACGTTTTGTAAGTTCAACACAATCAAACATTCAACTGGTGATTTCACAAAAAACATAACATGGAATATCAAATTCAAAGCATATAATTTGAAAACACAAAAATAATCACCAAAAGGGAAGGGCATCTAATCATAACGACAAAATGAAGCAATAGTTTCACACTATAGAAAAATGTTAAATATATTCTCACCTTAGTCTACGACTGCCCTTATCCTGGCATCCACGAACGATACATTTCACGAGGCTTCCTCCACAGCACAATTACCGAATACTTTATAAATTCACTCTATAAACAACCTTTCTGAGTCGATGTTAACGTCGTCGGAACTTATCTCAAATTCAAACCAGAATGATTTTTGATCAATGAGACATGCGTAAGAGGTAAGAATGGATTTTGTAATTTATAGTTAAAGTTATTAATTATTATTTCTCAACGTAATCACAGATCACCATATAAAATATTTTTTAAAATTATGAACTCATATTTTTATTAACAGTGATTATAATTATAATTTACTTAGGCCTCCAATTTTACTACGAAACGTAAAGTATTTGTGTCTTTCTTTTATATTTTCACCTGTATTCCTTGACTTTTATTTTATATTGCGTGCGCTCTTCAGCGTTTTCCATTGAGTGTGTGTGTGTGTGTAGGTACGGAGTTCTTCGACGCGGAGTTATTACAGAGTTTTCCCATGATTAAAACACAAATGAATAAGTTACTTATGTAAGTTAAATTGAATCGCCCTTATTCGAACAAATGTCGATTATGTGTTTATCAGCACAAAATATTATACGCTGATACAGTAAACACTATGAGACAAGAACTTTGACTTGAAATTTTCTCTTGTTCTTATTTTAATATTTATTATCTTAACCTAAATGTTAACATAATGTCAGTTTTATTATATCTTAAATAAAGAGAACATAATTTTATTTATTATTCATTATTTTTACCACTCATCTCCCCGTAATTTACCCAAAGTCTAAATTTAACGGCACACCTTAGTCATTTTTTGATGAGAAATTTTGTCTTTCTTCATACTCCATCAAACTTTCCCTCTTCTCGCCCCTTCGCTTTCGCACCCACAATCTCATCCCGACTCATTTGAATGCACGTACTTCTGTATCTTTATCCAGTTCGTACCTTTTTCTCAATAAAAAAAAACGCAACGGGACGAGAAGTTGTAATCTATCCCGGAAAACTTTCCACGAGGGTGAGTCGGAGGGCGGGTCGCTTTTGAGCGGTCGAGCACAATGAGAAGGTACCATTCGCACGGATAAAGGGAGAGAAAGATGGAAGGGGAAGGGGAGGGAGTAGAGGAGGGAAAGAGAGGGAGAGAATGGGAGAGAAATGGGACTCTTTCTTTATCGTCCGACTTTCTTTTTTCCTCTCCCCCTCACACGCACCCCGAAAACCTGTGCGGCGCGAGGGAATTGGGCATTATTCCTACCTTAACTCTCTCGGGCAATAAGAATTTGAGAGCCGGGTGTAGGGGGCTGAAGGGGGGGGGGGAGAGTACGAATGGGAGGAAGCTTGGAAGGAGGCTGGGGGATTATCCGAATGATGGCTGCGGAGGGAGTTAAGTTGGAGGGCGAGGGACCAATGCCTGCCTGCCCGGGTATCCCCTCTCGTCTTTTGAGGCGCGTGCCCCAGTTGAGTTACGGACGTGGGGAACTCGAGGAGGGCGGTCGGAGGTCGTGGGTGGGAGGGGCGACTCGGAAGAATGTACGAAAATGATCCTCTCCCACATCCCTTCTCCCCTGACGTCCCTTATTCCCTCTCTCCATGCCCGTCCCCATCTCTTTCTACGCGGGAGGGGAGAATTAGATGGGGAGAGAGAGAGAGGAGTCGAGGAGGGCGGGACCTCCTCTCTCGGGTGGAGGGGAGCGGCCCCCAGGAAAGAACTCTCGAAAATATAACCTAATGACCACTCGCGGAAGCACCCCTCCCGCCTTTAAGGCAGCAGTTTCCCGGACGTGGAAATCCGCGATGAACGACATGGGTCCCGGAAACTCTAAGAGAAACGGTGGGGGTGCCCCCGCGTTCCCCACTCCCATTAAAGTCCTCCTCTCATCCATTGGCTCGCTCCTTTCCTCCCGCGTGATAGGGTGAAGGGATTGCGCCGTGTGCTTGGGGCCCCCTCTACCTTACAAGGAGGGAAGCCGTTATATGGGGAGTGGGGGGTGGGCTATACCACTCACCCGGTGTTCTGGCCATTCTCTCTCCCTCTCCCTCCGTCTTAAATTCTTAAGATAAAACCCTTCCGTCTCCTATCCTGGAGACCTTCCTTTTGCTCCCATCCTTTCGTGGACGTGTCTCTCTCTCTCTTTCCCTCTTAAACTCTCTAGGACGCATTTACATGCATTTAATGGTCTTACGACGCCCTTTGCACGTGGGAATGGAGGTGGGGTTGCGGCCTGGGTAGATGAGATGGATAGTTAGTGAGAGAGAGGAAGGTGCACTCTCTTTTCCTAACCCTTCCGTTTTTCTCCTCTCATTTTTTTCTCTGGACTCACGTATGAGACATGAGTCAAATTTATGGTTAATCGGGAAAACTTGGAGGGCTAATTCATTAACTTGTACGGTCGCTAAATGGTATATTGGCATTATTTTCAACAAGGGAAATGCAGCTTCGTTTTTGTATTCGCAATTAGTACTAATCGCATGGGGACGTTCTTCACAGCAAGCTCAAAGTGTCTATATCGTTAGATTCGATATTAAGAATTGCGATTTTTCAATTAAATTCGTTATCAAATCAGTCTAGCTAATATTTAATCACTCACTTTTAAATCAATAATTTATTTTTTATGGTTTTACGCTGAACTAAATGGAACTTCAGGTTCACACGAAAATTAAAACTTTAAACACCCTCTAATATCCCACATAATTTTATTCTCACGGCACCAATAGTTTCGATTGACACTCATTGTGTTTTTCATGATCTGACCCCCGTATTACTTTTTTTGGGATGGCACCTTTCTTTTACATGGTTGTTTACCGATGTTGTTATTTTAAAATAAGAAATTTTTTCCATTAAATAACGATCCTAATCTTTGTAGTTATGTCTTTGGGGGAGGCATAATTTGTTACCCAGGTGTTAGATGAATTTTCTCTTTCATCGTTGACGCTATTATAATAAAAAAAAATTAAATTAATAAAATTCACTTCTCCGCAACTACTCATAGAACCCACCCGGATGATTTTTTTGAGAAATTACGGCGATACCATCTTTCATTGCCCTGATAATGCAGCGGGAATAATAAAAATTTCTTATTGTAGAGTAAACCATTCTTATCGCGTAAATAAAAAATCGGGTCACAGGAAGAAGGTGGGCAAAGGAAATTGAATCAACTTCCCGGGGGTTTTCAATTCTTCAGATATTGAAAATATTGATCATTAATTATTATTACATACGTACATTTTTTAAATTCAGCACACTGATATCTTATGCAATGGTTTAAGGTTTTAGGGTCACGGAACGGTTTAAATGCATTAGGAATCGTATTTCATTTGTTATTTCCGATCGATTTCCAGAATATGGACTAGAAAAGATTCTAACGACCTTTAATTTTAGTACTTTATATAACATACCAACGCAAATATACCATAAATTTATACTGAATGCTTAAGAATAAATTGCCTTGCATTTATTGTTAATAATTTCGGTCATGATTGATTTATATGACTCATATAATATTCCATCAAGTTTATATGAAACTAAGGATGATTTTTGAGTTAAAGATAGCCTAATTGCTATACATATATTCATAGGTTGTGATTTTTAAATTTTTATTCTGATGTTCGGCAACCTTGCTTGGACTTTGATTTTCAGTTTTCCTTATGTCTCGAACTTGTTTTTCAAAGCCATATGCCTATAAATTTCGTATGAAAATCATTCGGAATACAATCATAAACCGTTACAAACCACGTCATGTGAAACTTGCTCGCTTGAATCATACTGACGCAACAAATTCTTAAAAAGTAGAAAGATTTGTTTGTAGAAATTTCAGAGACAAGTAAATTGATTTGTACCCTTGGGAAACGGGACCTTGATTGCGGTTTGAACGCTACCCTGTTTACTTAAAGGCTTTTTCTTTTCGTACTTCCTGCGACTTTGCCTTTCTAAATATTTCGAAAAAGGATTTTCAGGTAAATTTGATTTTGTGAGACTGAAACTTCGTGCAAAGCGATTCATCTCTTCTTTATTCACGAAAGTCTCTAGTGGAAGCACTGAATTTGCTGTTCCATGAGCTATAATGTGATTTACATGTGATTTCCAGGTCCTAACTGCCGAATAATAGCATGTCCTTTGTGAAAAAACTCTTTCACTCAAAAAAATCATTTTTTTCTGATCAACTTTGATGCTACTATATATCATTATCCTGTCTCAAAAGTCGTATATTTTCTGAAGTCTACTTTAAGGAAGGGACTACTTATATCTTGCTTGATTATTTTTATTTCCCCTAGAAAAATAGAAATAAACCCTAATAAGTATGAGAAGTTGTGAGTGGAATTTTCTTGCAAAGAAAGGGGTTAAAGTTGTAAAATGTTTTCTAAAAATATTTTTTTTCTGAGTTAAGTTTTTATGGATGCATATATATCTGTATGTATATATGAAAATACCTGAAATGAGTGGATTTTCCTCTTTCGAAGATGTATTTCTCCAAAAGTTACCCAATACTGGAAACTTGCAATATATATTATTGTTAATTTAGTTTTACAAATCCTGAAAATTAATATCATTCCTTGTATAACATTTTTGTGTCTCACTCTTTTCCTAGTAATGAGAGAACCCTTACTCGATCCATTGTAGAAGTATGCAGAAGTTCTAATCCTATTTTTGCAGTTGCAGAATTTAGCAGATGGGAAATTAGCGGAGGGATCTAATATGTAAGGTGACCCATATTCGAGTTTCTTTCCCACTTCGCTCTTTTCCTAAGAAGCTCTGCGTTCCTCTTTTTTCCAGATAGCAGATGTTGCCTGAAGTATAATAGTCTATGGGCGGTTACGCGGGGCGAATCTTTTATCGGAAAGTAGACAATCACATTCGGGGAGAACTAGTGCAGCCGACTAAGTGGGATTTTTTTCCTCTCTTTGTGCGTTGATGTGGTTTTCCCCCCTCACTTATTTTCCCAAAATTCAATGTTATTCTCTGGTTTATTTATAATTGTTAACCAGTTTATTTTTCATTCACAAGTGCATGGGGGTTCAAGACATGCTTAATGTCATAAGTTATTAAACACATACGCATATATTGCGGTACCTACATTATTACATTTAACCTGGTTAATATATGTATATATATATAATTATATAATTATAACACATTCAATGATAGTAAATAAGGAAAGGGATAGGAACACATAAAAGGACGAACACACAATGTGGTTTGAAA
>WURS02000011.1:4482646-4527550 GCA_011762765.2 Rhinocypha anisoptera | reverse complement strand
GTGCATATATGTCAGCCATATTGAAAACTAACCTCACCTCACCGAAGGTTGCTATCGCTCCACCTCGTGAGGGAGAGCGCTCCCTCAGCCGAATACGTGAGCCGGAGGCGTCCTCAGACGACACTCGGTACGAAAAAGACAAGATCAGCGGAGGAGAGGAATGAGGATCCCTCGGAGGAACGACTCTCGGTACGGGCTTAAGAAGTGACTGAGGGATGTAATGAGAATGGTCCACAAAAGAATTTCACAAAACTCGGTGGACTGAATGCAGCCGTCAAACTCACCCGAGGGCATTCACGAACCTTCATATCCAGTGCCGTTTGGCAATGGATAAAGGAGGGTGGAGTGCCCTATTCTGGAATATTAAGATAGTGTGACCTTTCAAACCTCTCTTTAAAATGTCCGGTCGTAAAATTTGGAGAGGATCTAGGGAGGGTACGAATGAAGCTTACATACGCACAAAATCACGGCAGTCACCCACCAAAATGTAGATATTCCACAGCCTAGGGGTCAACTGGTCGACACTCCGATCATTTACACATCCTCAAGCAACTAGTTTATGATCCGCACACCCCATGCGTGTGCCGTGCCGATGCAGTGTGCGTTTTTGTGGAATAATTTCAGAAGGGAGCCCTTTGTTTGCTCGGCACTACACGATTTCACAACCCACGCAACAATAATAAGATGAGGGCGGGAACAAGGGGCAAACGTGCTCTCCGGTGCCCTCTGCATCGATGCGTGCGCTTGCACTCTCTCATGAACCGACATTTGTCCTCCATGTCAACACCGCCACCGCAGTATCGCAACCCGGGCAATCCCCTGGCGCACTACGACACGACGGCCGAGGAGATACTGAGCCAGTGTGGTGCGGGCGGCGTCGACATGGTGGTGATGGGTGCGGGGACGGGGGGGACGGTGACGGGGGTCGCCAGGAAGATCAAGGAACGCCTGCCCGGGTGCACGATCGTGGGCGCTGACCCAGAGGGATCGATCCTCGCTGAGCCCGAGGAGCTGAACCAGACGAGCATGGGGTCATTCTACGAGGTGGAGGGCATAGGTTACGACTTCATCCCGACCGTCCTCGGTGAGTTGCCCCCCCTCCCGAGAGAAGCGGAGAGAAGACTTTATTTCAACACCCCCCTGCCATACCCCCAAGAATGTCTCGGCGATTGTTGGGACTCTTACGTAAAAGCATATGATTGCATAAAAACTTTTATTTCGTTAAAACAGTGAGGAAACTCCTTCATAGTCATTGAGAGAACCTTTGAGAAAATGGGTTATTGAATACGCAATAATTCTTCGCCGCCTGACAGAGTACAGTTGAGAGGGTTTCATTCTGTTCACTCTGAGATTTCTCATCTTGTAATCACATTAGTGTATAAATACATTCATGGTCTCTTAAACCAAATAAGAAATTAATATTTCCTATAGTCCCAATCAGAGAGTATATCATCTTTAATCTCAAAAATTAATATTTTTAATAAAATACTCTCTCTATTACAGTAGAAGTCCACTATAATGAGAGCTGATAAATGACGAAAAATCTTTCATTATAATGCACACTCATTACATGACTGTCACGACTGTCATTTAAATTCACCTCATTCAGCATTTATAACGGCACCAAAGTGGGCGAAAATGAGTCATGAAATAGTTGTATCAATCCATCCTCAAATGCATTGAAAATAGATCCTTTCATTAAAGAGGTTTTAAAATAATCTCACCAAAAGTTATGCACTCGTAACTACATGCTCATGAACAATCATAAATAAGGTATGGCCTGCGGTTATGAATTACGATTCATAAATATGAGGTGGGTCGAGAAATTGGCCATCCTGCCAAGGTCACACGGACAAATGGGTTTTTCCTGTATTGTCTACAAATGTATCTCACAGCTCTATATGTTCTTTTATTCCGATCGATCGGCTATAAGGACGAAATAGCACAAGGAAATGACAGACTGGAATACAGATTCCAAGATAAGTTGTTGAGTCACTCCCCAGGAAAGTCTGTGGCATAAAATCACAGTTTTCTTTCGTAAAATCACCACAAAGTCACTCGTAAAGTCTTCATTAAAATGTAGATTCGTGAGACATGACAATGACATGTGTCTTTGAATCCTGCGATTTATGCAACCAGAGCGAAATATGCTCGCTATAGCGATAGTGACCACTCGTAATAACCGGAGGAACTCCCTATGTTTTAACAAGTGGACCAAACAAAGCAAAACGATCACTCGCTATAGTGATACTCTTGTTATAAGCCATATTCACTATAGCGGACTTCTACTGTAATTATAATTTTAACTAGTGTTGTGGTGTGAGTAATAATATGTTTTCTTGAAATGAAATTAAATAATAATACTCATACCCCGGGCCATAGTTAAAAAATAGTCATAACGCTAATTCAAATGTTGTGTTGGTAAGCATTTTACTGCAGCTGTAGTGTGGTGAGGTCACACGAACAGAGGCGAGAGAATTTTAAATTGTTCTTTAACATGATGAAGAATGTATTCTCGTGTGCACAGGAGTTCTTTCATTCTTAAAATTGATATGTTATATAGATGGCAAAATTCCTGACTGATGAATTTGAGTTGTGCCTAGGATTCAGGCGTACGCAAACATGCAAATTGATTATTGCCCATCAATCAAAGTGAAAGTGTAACTAGATTTTTCTGCATAAATGCAATTTCATATGTTTTTGTGGAAACATCTAGTTAGTATGTTTTTTCAATTAATTTCAGTGGTATTAGTGATTAAATCAGAAGGCTCTTGTCGTCCCCTTGCATCTATTTGTTCAGAAAACTGTAAGGCCTCTCAGATTTTGAAAACTCTGTCCTCTCCTCCCTTTCACTTTCCAGTGTCAAAAATTTTCTCTCTCCCTTCACTCAGTCGAACCAGAGTACTGACTCTCTCTAATTTTGATTCCACAGACCGCAAAGTGGTTGACGTGTGGTTAAAGTCGAATGACAAGGAGTCGCTGGTGATGTCCAGGAGGCTCATCCGAGAGGAAGGACTGCTCTGTGGTTAGTAATGTGGAATTTCACTCTGCTCTCTGATTTGGAACACAGAATTCAGTTCTGTGCTTACCTGCGATTTCATCCAGAATACTTACACGCCCCAAGAATTAATGAAAGATGCCAAAAGGTGACTGTGGAACTGAAAATGCGATTGATTTCTCCTGCAAAGTCTTTATTTGTCACTTTAGCAGGTACACCATTGATTGAAAAAAGAGATTAATTGGTTTTTCAAGATGTTTCCTAATTCATGAGTGATCAAAATGTCAGCTGAAATGTTTTACCTGAAGATCATGGTTTGCTTGTCCATATATAGTTTGCTAAGGCTGGTAAATTGGGATTGATGAAATAGGGTGTGGTTCATGTTTAATGCTTGTTATTAGTGTGCACTATTCTATGCTGTATGCTTCCCCTTGAAATACCATTTTCCCTTCTTTTTATTGCATTAATTAATTATGAATTAGAATTGTATTGATTTGTATGAAGCCATTTCAAGCCGTTGTGTTATATAGGTTCTCACAAGCATCGAATCGTTTGAAGGAAAAGGTTTTGACTGAAATTATTGATTTTGTGCAAATGGTGGGTGGAAACTTATGTGGTGAAAGTCATAAGTATCGATTATAAGGAATGACAGTTATTAAGAAATTTTGACAGATTTTAGCTGATGGTCAATGAAATTTATCATATAAGGGGATTCATGATTTCTGCTTTGTGGTTTAAATTCATGAGACAGATAAATTAAGGAAAATATCTGTGTTAGTGGTAACATTTAATTGATTCATTCATTCATGATCATAAGTATTATGTGCTGTCCAGATAATTTTCTTTTATACTCGTGTCACTCCCTAGGTCATTTTCATAAAAGGTTTTCATTTGGGGATTCACTGTGGTCATATTGATTGTGGATTTCAACTACTGAACATTGTAATTCAAATGAAGATGACTTGAATTATTCCCATTAGGAATGCATAGGTTGCTTCTCAGCATAGTATCACTTTGTATTGTATTGCTTGTTCATAATTATTCCCACAACATCATCAAGGCCTCAGATGAACACTTTAATGGCATTAAAGGAATAATCTCTGCAGTTTAGCCCATAGTTATGGATCATAATGTCATCTGTTTCCACTGCTTTGTAGATTTTCTATGTAATTTGAGTGCTTCGCACAGAAAAGATTGTTCAATCGCACGCATCTCTGCCAATGTGTGTGTGTACCAGGCGTCTGTCTATTCATGTGCATGCCTTCTGACAGGTGGAAGCAGTGGGACGGCTGTCAGTGTCGCCATGAAGGCAGCAGCGAGCCTGAAGGAGGGGCAACGGTGCGTGGTGGTGCTGCCTGACGGCGTTCGCAATTACATGACCAAGTTCCTGAGCGACCAGTGGATGAGGGAGAGGGATTTCATCGAGGACCCTAAGCTCAGCCACAATTGGTGCGTTATTGATGCTTTCTGTCAAAAGAGTCCTTGGTTGGTCAAAGCCCAAGTGCAGTGAGATGGATTCTTCAAAAAATGATGATTTTTCAGAGAATTGGAGACAGCTGTGGTCCCCTCCATGGTGTGAATTATTGATGAAATCGATGGTGGCGGCCGATGTATTGTGGAATTCCATGGTATTTATGGAAAGGAAAGCTTTGAAGACCCACACAAAATTTTATTCACTCGGTCAACATGTTTCGCTACACTGTAGCATCATCAGGACAGAGTGAATAAAATTTTATGGGAATCTGCAAAGTTTTTCTTTCCATAAATAAAAAAAGTGAATTATTGAGGAAAATTTTCAACACATGAAATGTCGCAGCGTTATCTTGAGTTATCAAACCAGAGATTGATTGGTAACATTGAAAGCGAATTGTTATCCGGACTAACATTTCAATGCTAACATATTCATATCCTCACGGTTTCCATCTGCAATGCTAGAAAATTCCATAACATAATAATAATATTTTATTTGTCTGGCGATCAAGTTGTTACAACAGTTACATTTGATATAGGACACGTCAATTTACAGGATATATTAGACAAAAAACAACATATTATGGATTTGAAGCACCTATGGTTTTTGGGAGTAGAAACTCACTTCAAATCCGAAATAGACGATGTGAGAAGTTAAAGGGTTAAACTTGCCATTAGATCAGTGAGTTATGCTGGAAGACCTCTCTTATTCTTATCAAGATCCAGAATTGTTCTCCTTTTTTAATAACCCATGTTAAATCAAGCAGCCTTCTTATTATGATGTGATTCTATTAATTTAAATTGTATTGGCAGATTACTGAGTAGCCTTTCATCCACTCCTTAAGGTCAATCTTAGAAATAAATTTCCGTTGCTGAAGCAGACATTTTTTTCTCCTAGTTAGATGATGATGGTAATTAGAGTTCATATAGAAAATACAATAGCTCTTTTTGGCTGCATATGCTGATGAAGAGTTCAACTTTTTAAGAAAAATATTTTGGACAAAAATTCAAGGGTTTATGAGTGAAACTCAAAAACTTTTGAGAGCTTCAAATTACAGTTCCAAAATTTGCATTACCTTAATATAGTCAGCTGCTAAAAGGGAGTAAATGAAACTAGGTATACATTATGATCATTGTAGACTTTCAGTACCCATTGCACAGCTACAGAGCCTCCCTTATATTGATGAATTAAAACGATTTCATTCTCTCTCATATAACTATTAATCAAAATTACTATATTTCATGAAAATTATGGCATCATTAATTTAACTTTATAAATCTAACTTTCGTACAAAAAACTTTATAAGCATCCATATTTTATATCAGTCAGGCAAAAAGAATGAAAAATAATTTTAGAGCACACAGCTGAAAATGACAATGTTAAGAGTTTGGTTCAGGATTAATATCCTGTCACAAGCAGTGGAAAATACAGTTCATTCAATGTCGTAGTAGTATTTTTGTTTATAGGGTGCTTCGATGGCTATGGTCATTTCTCACCTCTTCAGCTCATTGAAAAAACCCATCTGCACAAACACATCATCCATGCTCTGGGCGGGATTCGAACCCGCGACCTTTGGGTTAGCCGGCGAGCACACTACCTACCAGGCTAACCCGATTGGCTCATTCAATGTCTTTGAGATATCAGATGATAAATGTTGACCATGTAAAATTCTAGGGTTCCCAACCATAGAAAACGTATTAATTTATTATCATTATTTTACTAGGTCCACTTTTCATTTTACTTAAAACCACCACAATATTCAACCCAAAGGTTGGTTTTTTTTGTTAGCTGAGGTTGGGGTTCATCTAGTACTAAGCACAATGACATGGAAATTCACACATCAGGGTAGGGGAGCCAGTTCCTTTCCCTGTATCAACTGTAGATTCCCAGGAAGGTCTGGCACCCAGAAAAATACTCAGCTTGAGTTCAACTGGAGGTTTCTAAAGACAACACTGGGTCTTGTAACTGGATTTGTTATACACTCACAGGTTGCAAAAATAATTAGAACAGGAGGCATCCACTTCGTTACTGACAACAAGAGAGCTGACAGAAACAAAAACCTTAGCTATATCTTGCTATATGACATTATAAAATTCCTATATGTAGATTTGCGCTTTACCACAGTGAAATTTTGCTTGAAATGTCCCAGGGTAGATCATTATAACGGATAAGATTCATTTCATTAAAGATTTAAATATTAAAATGTCATCTAGTACCCATAGAACATTCAAAGATCCAAAAAAATTATAATTTTGGAAATGGAATATCCTTGCATTTAGGCAACCCTCACGGCATATCCCCTTGAATGTAGGCATCGACGCTTATACCTTTCGTAATTGCCTGACTTTGGAAGCATTTTCGCTGATGATATCTACTACGGTAGAACCTTGGTAAACTGGTCTGATGGTTGAAGAATTGGAAAAATTGCAATGACCGTCTTAGAATAAATGACATGACAAAAGTATGTTATTTTATTCAGAAACAATTATTTCATAACTATGACTTGTTTATCCACTTATTTAATATTGCTACTCCATATATAGCTTACTTTAAATAAATTTTATTATAAAAATCGTAATTATTCGCCTAAAGATCGCCTCTTATTCCCTATGATCAACACTGCACTTTATAACAATGAAATGCATTCAGTCCCTAATAAAAGAGGAAAATTAACTCAGTGTTAAAAAATGTTGATTTTGAAAAACGTCATTGTATATTAGAAAAAAATTATAATTGAATGTAACATATCACTATTTTCATGATAATTTTTCACAAACTTTTACTAGTATGCCACGTTTCACAACATTACAGCATTATCTTGATATGACAGATGTATCTGATGATGCCATAATATGGTGATATGCTCTCACAATAAGTTACAGTTTTACTAGATGAATAAGGTTAAGGGGCTCTGGAATTACCTGTGAAAGTGTGAATCAGTTACTTGAGGAATGGTTAAGCAAGGTTTTAAATTGAAAGGCAAGTAACCTCAGATCAAGTCATTTGTGACCTTGTGCTATCAAATAACATGCAAATGGAGCTCGATTACATCCTCTCAGTGAGGCAGGACACACAAGTAAAACAGGATGAAATGACTTAAATTATACTAAAAAATTAAATTTTTCATTCATAAGAAAATGCTGCTTTTAGCCGGCTTGTGATAAAAGTGGTTACTATCATGCTCAAGGTCACCCATTGTTATAGTGACAAGTGCCATACACTTGTAACGTCTGTTGTTTTGTTGTTATTGATGTTGTTTTGTTGTTATTGACATTGTTTTATTGTTATTTATGTTGTGTGAAACTTTAAAGAATTAAATGTCAAAAGTTTTATTTTAGTAGATATGTAAAGGAGAGGGGATTGTTGAGGAAGAAAGGATTGAAAAAAGACAAATTTCAAAGTGTGCGGTGGTTTTTTGGTTTACTCCCGAAGAGGAGAATTGTACTAATAAGTCTGATGTTACACACTTCAATCCCATTTAATCATAATAATATATTTAAATATTGGTGAAACAATCAGATTAGTTGATATATGACATGTCATATTAAAATAATAAAATAACACAATATATACACAAACAAAATTTTTAACTCCTATTTTTAATGCAACAATATTGCTGGCAGACTTAAATAACCTAAGCTTATTGAATAATGGTAGGCCCTTGGGATGAGCACCATGAGATGTAGCTTTAGCTCTCATAAATGGTACCTACGTATAAGTCACTTAGCAATCTTGTCATATAGTGATGAATGTAAAGAGTTTTTCACATTTGATGCTAGGTTATTTTATACATGAGCATCTTACATACAGACCTGTAAGTGTATAGACACTCGGTAACTTTACAGGTAAAACTAACGGAACAGTTAACTATACTTTTTAAACCGAGGTTGCTATGGAGCATAAAGTATGTACATGCAAATAAGTATATGACCTGATCCTGAATTTATACTATAAAAATTATTATTATATAATAAAAATAATATTAAAGTTATATTATATTACAAAAATTATTATATTATAAAAGATTATATCAGAGCATGGAGAAGAACCCCAGATAAGAATACTAAAAAGAAATAAAGAGTAAAATTCTCACTGAGAATAAAAACCACTTTTCCAGTATGAATCTCTTCCATCACATCACGCCTGATTCAGTGAAAATTAGTAAAATTTTTCATAATAAAGTTATTTCAAAACATCAGGTGACCCTATTTCTGATACTCCTGGTAATAAAACAAGTAGTATGTACTTAACTTCTTACTTAAGTAGTTTACCCCACCGGCCTCAATGGCGGTGGGGTAACATCCTCGTCAGCCAACCTGGAGATCGCAGGTTCGAATCCCGACTAGGTGGATTTTTCCATATTCACCTAGGGTATGAATGTGTGTTTCGTCAATGTTATTAAAAAATTGTTATGGTGTCCACTTTAAATTGGCCTGTTAGTGTTGTATGTGAGCGATTGGAAAATAAATAAAAATGCTCATTCCAAATGAAATGATTATCTAAATGAACAACTAGGAATTTGGTGCTCCAAACTTGAGGAAATGCTTTACTTAAATATATGAACTTAAATGTTAACATACATAGTACAACACTCAAAATGAATGTTTAGATATTTAATACATACTTAGCTCACATCAATAATCATGATTAACTTCTTTGTTGTCATAAAATTATAGTAAAACATCTCCAATGAAAATAAATATAAGAACAAGTTATGAAATCTATATTATTCCCATGTTCAACAATTTATCATGCTACATATTAGAAAAAATCATTTCTACAATGGGAGTCCTCAAATATCTTTTTTCTAGGTCTCATATAAGTTGTAGGAATATATTGGCCCTAAAAATGTTTTATAAATAACACATACTTAAAAGATGGGCACAACTGATTTTTATTGTTTCATTATGGTTCTACAATTTGTTGGTGATGGATCGTAGAGATTAGAGTCTCATAACTAATGCCAGATCATAATATGTACTACTAAAAAACCATCATAATTGGAATCCCCAGTTTTCTAAATTACATCATGGATATATGTATCTATGTATGTGTGCATGCATCATGGATGATTAAATATTTAAAAGAAACAATTGGTCACAAAATTTATGCACATAATTAATTTACTAGAGCTTTAGAAGTGAGTAACATTCCAGATTATAGTTTCAGCTCATCTTTAATTTCAAGTAAGATTTCAAACCATCCATATAAAAATTTTAACCATTTTAACATCCATATAAAAATGTTTGTGATTATTACAAATAATCAAAATGTTTTCTTTGATTAATTTTTCAGTGAATTGAAAAAGATTAACTTTCATGCAACTTAACTGGGTGGTTTAACTCATGTATTTTACAATGAGAATTTAAAAAATATTTTTAAATCATATTAAATCAAGAAATTGATGGAAGTAGATATATAAAATAAAACTGACTATTGCATATCTAGTTATTACAAAATAATTTTCAAATATGAAATAAATGAAAATATCT
This sequence comes from Rhinocypha anisoptera, assembly GCA_011762765.2. NCBI lineage: Eukaryota > Metazoa > Arthropoda > Insecta > Odonata > Chlorocyphidae > Rhinocypha > Rhinocypha anisoptera. The sequence continues at coordinate 4,517,589 of WURS02000011.1, read as the reverse complement.
TTACATTTCAGGACAGCAATTAGCAGTCCTTCCCAGCAATAAAGGGCAGTTTATTGCCTTACATTTTGATATATCTGGAAACAATATGATTACTGGATCATTTGATGGAACCATTTCGATTTGGGACACCAGGAATTACAAGTACTTACTTCATGCTTGTATGATTTAGCAGGTTATATGTATTTAGAAGATTCTTTTTCCATTATTTTTCTTCCAAAGGTTAACTTCACTAAGTTCACTTACTATTAAAATAGAAAATATTCCATAATAGAAATAAAATGGAGAACATCCCATAATAGATGAATATTAGGAAATGTATTCATTGAAATTTATTTCATTAGAAGGTCAAGAATAGTCTAGCTGTTGGCCCAAAACAGTTTTTATCGCTAATCTGGTCAAATGTGCTATTATAAAAAGGAATGGTTTTCTATATGTGTAGATGCCGACATAAATTTTAAATGCAATGGTTTAATTTGTGTACAATTTGCCCTTCATAATCGTTCACAGATAATATATTGATAGCAAGAAAAATTAATTTCAACAAAATGCTTTCTAGATTACCTATGCTTTAGATAATTAAAATAAACTAAAATTTTCTTATTCTTTGAAATTGGCTATGACATAAAATTTAATAATTCCTTTAGAAGTCCAATATGACACATTCCAGGGGTAAATTTGTTCATGAACTACACATGTTTTCAAAATATTCTGTTAAATGTTCAGAGTGAATATTTTAATGGTAAAAAACAAACGTACAAAAAGAGAAAATTTACTGAACTGCACTCAGTAAGGTTGCACATATTTATGAAATAAAAATACTGCATTTTGTGTAGTAATAATGCACTGAACTTTTTAAAAGATCATTATATTAGCTATAGTAAAAACCTTTTTTAAATTTGAATCATTTACCATGGTAGTGCAATTCTTAAGTTTTTAGGTGCACTGCCCTCTGTTCTAAAGATTTAGGATTGGTCAGTTAACTTCAAATGAGTGACATTATGGTTTAACAACTGACTTAAATTAACTAATATGGATGTAATATTCACAACTATTTTAATTACATCTAATGAGATCATTGCTTCAATTCAGTTAATGAAATATTTTAATGGTAAATTCATAGAAGGTAATTACTTTATTCAAGGAAATATTGCTATTGAAAGAAAGAAGAGCCAAAATTAACCCTTCAAATTCCCTTCAAAGTTAGTTTTATATTCACGTAAATATTGCCATTTAATTTTACCTGATTTCCTGAGGACCATATTTTTGCAAAGGGAGAGGGTATTTTCACATTCAAAGGGTCAAAAAGGCAATGTTTGCACAACAAAAAACCATTGATTAAACCCAGATGCTTTGATAACTGAACTGATAAATGTCAAAATTCAAAGGGGATTGCGTAAAACCAAAATAATTTACCAGAGAAAAGCATAAATAATAATGAGGAAACAGGAATGTCTTCCTGATACCTGATACACACTACCTAAGAAAGAGTGTTCTGAATCAATAGACTAAAGTAATTTCCTTTCTTGAAAATAAATGCCAATTCACTTAGAATGAAAATATTTTCAAGAAGAAGTTGAAAGACCAGCCTTTTTTGCTAAATGTAAGAAGTGTGTTTGTAGATGGTCTGATGCATCAAGAAGATACAAGTAATAATTAGACTAACCACGCCCATTAACCTATTTTGTGGATATGAATATTTAAAATATAACATTAAAACTTGATATGTAGCATTAATATGTTCTAATAATATCATAACCCTTTGACAAATTTAGAAAGAAAATTATTATTCTAGCTCATTCTAAACAGTTTATCAACTAAGTAATATGTATCTGTATATATAAACATGTTCTGTAATGACAACATAGAGAAAAAAATATGAATTAATATTTGAAAATGTCATATTAATGGTAAAAGCACATGTAATAAATGTGTTCTAACTATTTAAACCCAATAGAAAAATAATATGACAAATATTCAAATTCACCATATGTGAAGCTTGAAACAATATCAGCAATAAAGAAATTGGTTGAAGGGCATATCTTCCTTTGGTTTCCTATAATATCACAGAAGAGCAAGATCATCTCTAGCCATAATATTTAATAATTATTATGTAATGTATTGTAAATTTCATTGTATAATTGTATTATAATTATCTTTTTGTATTAATCATTGGGCATTAATCATCATACATTTAAGAGTAATTCTGACAGCTATGATATAACCTGAGAAATCATAAATTAAATTTCATAATATAGAATATTATACATTTGGTTTTATATGATGTGCCTAACTCTTGACTTATTTCAGGAAAATTTATACACTGCTAGGACATGAAAAAGAGATAACCAATATTATTTATAACTATGACTGCAGCCTTATAGCAAGTAGTTCAGCAGATGGAACAGCAAAAATTTGGGATGTTAGATCTTCAAAATGCCTGGAAACAACACCCAAAGTGTCATCTGAGGTCAGTGATGTGTCAATTAAAGTCTTACATTCATTTGTAAAAATAGTAGGACTGAAAAAAATTTTAAAGTTGGCCAATTATAATCCAACAGTTTGAAAATGTTTCGAGCCTCTAAAGTAGAATGCATAAAATACTAGGATGACTAGTAGAAAAAAAAATTTCAAAAGTAATAAAGTTTCAAAAAGAAATCCATTCAAATATGTGGATTCCTTTTTTTAGATAAGGTATATTTTCAATAAAAAGAAAGTAGTAAAGGTAATCATTGTTGAGGCTTCTGCAGTGTGCAGGATTTGAAGATCCATATTGAATCCTAGATTGTGCAAACATTGATAATTTTCCAACCAATTCTGATTACTATGACTACTCCACCACAAGTCCCTTTGCCTATTAGGTCCCTACCATTTGGCCACTGCTATTTAACAAAATTCCTATTGAGATTAAAGGTACCAACTTACCTACAAATTTAAAATAAGGGCAAAACAATTTCTTTTAAATAACTTATTATTGTGTGATTTTTTTAGGACTCACTGTTGAATGTGAAATATAATCCTTTGTCTGTAATTTAATTTATTTGTAATACGTTTTTATGAAGCTATGCAAATGTAAAAGATCTCGTGCTTTCCTGGTATATTTTGTAAATGAATTCCTAATGGGTCTTCAAATGGGTAAGTGTGGTATAAGGCACCAATGTTTCAACAGCCGACTTGGCCATTGTCATCAGGGTAACTGAATGTCGTTAAAAAGGTCTGTTATATAAATAGCCCCTCGTGCAGGTTATGTGCCTCCTGATTGGTCTGTCAAACAATGGAAGCATCTTTTCGGTTGTGCATTTTGCCGTGATTCATGTATGCATTTCAAAATAGGCCTCCAGGTGTTATTTATTTGAAAACCTGAGTCCCTATTGAAATGCTTCTTTTGAAGGTGGATTTCAATAGCCTCCTTTATCAGACGATCCCAATAGCCATGTGAGCAGCAAAGTAATTATCCTACTATTTATATAACCAACCTTTTTAACGGCATTCAGTTACTGATAAGAAATGTGGAGTCAGCCATTGAAACGTTGGTGCCTTATACCACACCCAGTTGAAGACCTGAGAGGAATTCATTTATGCAATGTAGTTCGCCAACAATGAAAATAAAATATTATTGTTATATTATGTCTGATGATGTTAATATTCTAACACACTTAAATATATTCACCTCCAAAATCGCAATTTTTTTACTTGTAGTGTGACTACCCCACATTCTCTCCTCCCCTCCACTAAATCACTACTCCCAATAATCAACACTCTCCTTCAATCTCAACTTACTCAACCCTTCAATAGTACCTTTTCTACAACCATGCTTTAAGAGTGTTTCCCAGTTAGAGTGGGACTACATCAGGAATTCTCTTTAAGCCCTTATGTCTTTGCTTTGGTCATAGATGTCATCAAGAGAAGTGGTGGAACAAAGCCCTTAAACAATATTTTATTTGCAAATGATATTCTATTGTACAGTATAGCCAAAGAAGTTTTAGAAAGGAAGTTGAAGTGTGGATAAGGTCAATTGAAGACAAGGGATTTAGGATAAATAGAAAGAAGTCTGTGGATCTAAGTTTTATGGGAAACAGAAAGGATGGCAACAGGCACCTTCAAGGGGAAGATTTGCCAAAAGTGGCAGAGTTTGTACAGTGAGATTCAAAGGTATCCCAACAAAGAAAGCACTGACACTTTTGTGCCCGAAGGCAAATTTAATGTTTCATATGATTCTCAGATCAAGACTGTAACAAGGAAAATTCGAATAGGAAGGTGGTGGATTCATCATTCAAGCCTGAGTGGGAAATCAGTCTCTTTGCTGTAAGAGCGGTCTTCACACTGGCCTTGGGAGTAAAGGGGGGAGCACCCTGCAGCGAATATTTCGAATAAGTTCTATGCACTCCTTAGAGGATTCCCGTGACCACCTATGGACTACAAAGCTGCATGAACATTGATTTAAACCTTTCCTAATAATTATTGGACAAGAGAAATTTTAAAATCTCACCTCATATTTCGATGGTGTTTTTGCAATCTGCAATAAACCTAATAGATACTTATTTGAACATAACTGTGACAACTTATTAACAGGTATAAATATAAACAAATATTAAATACGAAGTTTGATCATGATATTTTTTTTGAACCTCAATGAAAAAATATCAGCAATATGCCAACCACTATGCCAAAATCTTAATAGCATGAACTGGCTCCCCCAACGTGTTCTCGGCAAAATAGGAGTAGTTTGAAAAATTAAACACATTCCGAGCTCTCATTGCTTTACCAATTCTTTAGTAAAATTTTGGGCATGAGGCTTGTTTTGTACCCACAGCCAGTGCAAAGAGCGCTCATAGAATAAAATTGACCAAATTCCCATTCAGGCTTGACCTTACTGCCTTAATTGACTTCCTTCCTATTCGAATTTCCTCTGTCACAATTTTGACCAGAGAATCATTTAGAAACAGCTAAAACATTAATTTTTCCTGAAGGCACAAAAGTGACACTGCTCACTTTGTTGGGATACTTTTCTATCCCACTGTACACATGGGATCAAAAGTGACTACAGATAGATGATTGGACAAAGAACTAAACCATAGAAAGTAATGAGATTGGAGAAACTGGATAGAAAGTACGTATCAGGAGTGTTATGTGATCAGAGAATGAGTGGAAGAGTGAAGCGGAAGAGTCACAAGAGTCGTTGGATCAGTGATAATCTATAAAACAATGAATAAAACACATAAGAAGAAACTTGATTCGATGGAATTTGAGAATGCTAAAATGGATTTACAAAGAAGGACAGAATAAGAAATGAGCAAATAAGGGGAACAACAAAGTGAGAGAATTACCTAATAAAGTAAAAGAGATGAGGCTGAAATGAAATGGGCATATTATGAGAAGAGCTGAAGACCATGTGGGGAAAAGAAAGTGAGAGAGGCCAAGGAAAAAGTGGCTGGACTGTGTAAGGGAAGACAAGATGGAGAAGGGAGTGGTGTGAGGGGACATAATGGACAGACTGAAGTCGAGGAGGCTAGTCTCAATCAGCAACCCCAAATAATCGTGGCAAAAGCTGCAGAAGAAGAAGTTGCAACCACAGAGAAATATAAACAAGATTGGTTTCAACGATAATCATCATCATCTGGTGAAATTACCATTGGAAGAGCAAGTTTTTAAGTTAACAATGCATTTTAACTTGCACTTACAATGGTAATTTCACCAAATGACAATGGTTATCATCAAAACCAGTTGTGTTTATATTTTTCTGTGGAGATACATTAATTTAGTACCTATATTTTGTGTCATTATGGAATTCCACCAAGTGACAGCCTCCTCAGTGAATCCTTTGTAGTGTTGTTAAAGAAGAATTAAGATAATTGATTTTGTAACAAATACAAGGGTCTGAATGATATTACAAAGCAATACTATTTAGCTTGATCCAGAATAGATACAGTGAATCTTCAATAGTTTTTCACCCTTAGTAAACACTTCTCAAAGTGGTTACTAAATTGTGGCTTTATACTTTTATATGAAGTATAAACAATATTATCAGGAGAAACAATGACAATTCATAATCAAGTCTTTCAGCTAATGTGCTACTGTAAAAAATGAGTGTTCTCTCTGATATATCTGGTTAGAAAAAGTCATTCTGGCTCATGGAAAATGTCAACTTCTCCAGGAGGAAGTTATATACTTCCTTCTGGTATGTACGTGTATGGTATCAGGGTATGTGGTCAAGAAGAGGTGGCTGTAGATCAAGGAACTTGGATATAGAATTTCCATCAAAGAATAGATGCAGGATGATGCATGAAACTTGACTGGGCTCCACAGGTAGTCATAGAGAAAATGGTGGTCCGAAAATAAAAGGTTAACAATCAAAAACCAATTTTGTAATTCAAAAATATATCCCTTAAGTCCACAAAACTTATTCCAACAATAATCCAGAGCCATTAACCAAAAGTTTCAGTGATTTTAAAGATAGGGGCAAAATACTCCTCTACAGATACCACCTCTTCATTTGAAGAAAATCTTGGACAAGAAATGTAGAAGAAATAGTTAGTGGTGGCCAATACAGTGTAGTGAAACATGTTTACAATAGGTATTGTTTCTGTGGAATTCAAAAAGTATTTTTTCCATATTTCAAGAAATGTTGTTTGTTTTTTGAAGAGATAAATACAGAGAGGTCCAAATCGGAAAAATAAGCAAGATGCTCTAACAAAATGCAGATCACTCAATTTTACGATTTGACTTCTGTAAGCAGGCGCAATGTCCTGATTAAAAATTATTTTTTTGTTCTTTTATGGTGCCCACTGGGGTAGAAAGATTGGCAGTCCCTGTTCTTAGGGTCCACCAAGGGATGGGGTGTGGCCTCTGAATGGGTTGCCCTCCATGCCAGGGAGACAGTCAGGAGTCCCCATTTTGGGGTTGTTGGTCGGGACATGGTATTCGTTTCCCTCAGGGCCCTCTGCCATAAGAAAGTCCTCCAAGGAAAAAGGTGGACTCATTGATTCGGAGTTTGAAGATCGCCTTGTAGGATTCTTTGAGTGTATATTTTTAAAGGGTAGTGTTGGTTTCCACAAGTAGCTAGGGAAATAGAAGTCTACCCATGAAGAGCCCACCATACTGAGTAAGGTTGAATAAAACCAAAGGTCAACTGGTACCTGAAGTTTCTCTGTTAACAACTTCTTACTCTTGACTCTGAGGAATCAATCACCATTGGGACAGAGAACAGCCATGGTGATGTGGCATTGTATCAACTACCCTGTCATGTCACGGTTTCCGAAAACCAGGGACACCTCATGGAGGCTGTGGTTTTTCACCAAGCATGATGATCTTGTTGGTCAGGAATTATACAGCTTAACATCCTTGAGATCACATATTCCTTTTCCCAATGGCATGACTTAAACATTAGCTTGGCTTCAACATTGGTATTAATGTTTACATACTACAAAGTTTACATCAACATTTAAAATGTGTCATTTGTAATGATTAACAGTTAATGTAATAAGAAACCTTTAAAAAATGAAATCTAGAAGTTTTAGTAATTAAACATATTAGGAAGAGTGATTTGTCAACTCTGAAATCCCTGTTGTTAAGACTAATAATAATCCTCTCTTCTAACAGGTTTTGGATTTGTCTTTTGATTCAAAAGGCAAGCATTTAGCTACAGCAGGCAGTGATTGCCAAGTTAGAGTTTATGAGGTCAAGACACTCAAAATGATATCAGTAATGCAAGGCCACAAAGACCCTATTCTTAAGGCGAGTATATAGACCAAAAGTAAAACTACATACTTTATTTTGAGAACACTGCTTCCTAACTCTTTTACATTATAATAAGAAGGTAATAACTGTAACTTCCAATTAATTAGGTTTGCTTCAGCCCTAGTGGAAAACGCCTTTTAACTGCTAGTATGGATTGTACTGGATGTATATGGAATGTAGAAACAGGAAACTCCCTTCAGGTAAACATTTGATGACACTATATCCATTAGTTTATTTCTCTTATTTGTTTAAGAAGTAACATCACTTTATATGAACTAAACTTCACATAATGTATTTTTGGAATATAGATTCTTTGTGAATAGAAGAAAAGTTATCTCAAAATTGTAAAAAAAACCTGTATAATTTTCAGACTCTGGATGGCCATTCAGACAGTGTATTTTTTAGCCAATACAGCAATGATGGTGATTTTATTTTAACAGCGTCAAAAGATGGTGCTTGCTACATTTGGAAATGAAGAATAAGGATAAAGGATTTGACATTGCAAATGATATAAATAAAATACATGGAATATTATGGTCAAGAAAGTATATGCTTTCATAAAAATAAATATGAATAAAATGAAAATAAATGCTTTCATTATTGCCTAATACAGGAAAATGTAAATTTTGGTATAATAAATCTGCTGATGGCCAGTAATCTCTTTTGTGAATCAACATCATAAAATATTAGTCCTGCTAGGTAAATATCAAAGCCATAATCAATACCACAAATACCTCCTAACAGACTTATCGATTAGCACAACATAAAGGCAGAAGACTCACAGTTTGGTGAATATTCACCATTATTGAGTGGGTGAACAGTATTTGATGTCACTATTCATACTTTGTGAAAAGAGAAGGGTGGAGGAAGTGTATCGAGTATGGAAAAAAATTAGGGGAAAGTCACAGGGATAAGAATGAGAAAGAAAGGAGATCACAATACAACTGTGTTCAAACATAACTTTTACCTTGAAAAAAACTATTAAAATGAAAACTAGAACAAATTTTCACCCTTGTTTGCTATTTTATATCATTCCCTTTTCCTCTAATATGACTTATTATCAAAATGAGCAAGAGAGTAAGAGGGCACATTTTAAAAATTTGAACAATGAGATTTTTGTTAATATCATGAAATTCACCCAGTAAAAAATATTTTGACTTTAGCTGGTGATTGTTTTCAACCAAAAGATAACTCAGGGAGCTGTGAAACAGGACAGGATTGGAAAGGAATTGAACAATCAGATGTTGATTGCTTCTATCTAGATTTCGACATCTAGATAGAAGCATATAGATATATACATATATCAAATATCAGTTAGAACTTTACAAATATGACTGAGAGGTGGTCGAGTAAATTCAAATAATAATACTTGAAACCAGATTTTAGTGAATTACAATGAAGATGAGCTCGATTGTCTCAGGCTTGACAACGTGAAAATTATCTGATGACGACGCCTATGCGTCGAAACTAGTTATACCAAGAAATAAAAATTTGTGAAAAGCTACAGTCTTCTTCTTCATTGTAATGAAAACGAGAGCTGTGCTATTTGTAAATATTACAACAATGGTGTCTCCAATAAATGTCACTGTCTCCGAGGTAAAAGATTATATATTATTGTACAGATTATACGCTAAGAAATAAGAATATTCTTAGCGGTATAATATAACCCTTTAAAACAGTCTTTTGACTGTGCCTTTACCTAGAAACACGCCATAAGATTTATACCCTAGATGTAAGACCCCAACTTGATAGGTGATGCGTCAAAAAAATAGAAACGCCCTATCAAAGAAGGGCAATATTCATTAAAGGTATACTTAACATTACTTTAAAATACTAAACCTAAACTAAGCCATATTCATAAGACTAAACCATATCCAATTAGGTATATTGCGTTAATTGTGGTAAATATCCTTGGACTTTTGGCAAATCGAAAAAAGAAGAAAATATAGGCTCTAATGTTGATTAATGAAAAACTCAATGAAAAAGAGCCCAATAATTAATGACTCACCAAAATTTACAAATACCTCTTATTCTTGCCAACGAATGACTCCCAAATGGCACACACTGGAATGTGATTACGAGAACATCCGTTTAATCTGTAAGTCTAGGAAATCCAAAAGAGGGAGATTCCACCATCGAAGATATTCAGAATTCAATCTCAAATTTTAGCGAGCGGAACTCATTTTTCTAGGTATAAATATTTTGTGTTTTCTTATAGGAGAGAGACATTGAAACAATTCATACTCGCAGACAACATATTTCGACGACTTCGACCCTCGTCAATCCCGATAAATCGCAAGCTATCGCAAATGTAAATACTGAAATCTCTGAAGTTCATATCGCGTCGTTTAAATTCCTCAAATAAAGAAAGCAATCAATTTTCCGTGAGCATGAAAAAAAACCTGTTATAATACGTTATTTCTTTAATTGTGGCTGCCACATTAATTTTGAAGTACAGGGAGAGATAAAAGTTAAAATTAATTTGTTGGTAGGCCTAGGTAACTATCAAAAAATGCATAATTGGTAAATGCTATAGCACACAACTTTCTATTGCTTAAATGTCTTCGATTTCCTCTGTATCTCATTTATTGGTGAAAAGTTTTCGCCCCTTGCAAGGGGTTACTCGTATTACGCTATGGAAAATTGTGCCGCGGTCGAGGTGCCAGCAGAATCGTAGTCAATCCAGTTCCTCTGGCAAGTTTTAAGTTTGTAATTTATGTGCTTTAATGTAACGTATTCTGTGACTAATTAGACCATTATACAACTTTTTTCTGTTATACAGTTTTATTTTAAATGCCTAAGTTTAATTTCTGAAAAAGACTAATACTATATCTTATTAGAACACTATGATTGAAATTATCAGCACACCAAAGTTTAAATAAAAGGGCTGGATTTTAAAACTGGGCTTTTACCAACGATTCAAAAGCGCATTTTAGTTCAGTAAAATATACTCTTGACTCCGTACTTCAGCATCATGTTCTTCAATTAGCATGAATTTTGGAGTCAACGTTAGGACTAGGAACCACGCGCACAGTGAGCCTGATAAATATACCAAATATACTGTGATCATTGATTTTTATATAATGTTCCATGGCTCAAAAACTGCCACGGATGGCTGGTGATCTAGTAAATCACTTAAAGTTGTCTTCTTTTCTACCATGAGTGACTTCCACATATTTTCGTTGAAGTTTGGTTGTATTTTGGTGGTAGTCAACTTCCTACTGCATTGATAATAACCACAGTAAGATTGTCTGAATGTACATCTCTTCCTTTCCCCAGAGCTACATGTTTTATATATCTCAGTTTATTTTTTACTAAGTATGTCAACAATATAATTGTGGATGCTCCTAACTTATGTCTTTTGTACAACATATATCATTCGACTTTCAGTGAACATACTGTCTCTCAATTATCATGGATTTCTGAAAACCACGTTAGAAGTAAGCAGTCTCTTAGACTTAATTATGTGCTTCCCTCAAAAGAATCAGTATTCTATATTCCATGTCTAACCATCAAATTTATACTGTGTAGAGCCACTCAGAATTTAAATGGCTTGGATTAGAGAAGAATGGAGTACTGTTTTTGCCTTTAGTTTGCCATACTGTCCCAGAAATTCTCTTGTAAATTTATTTATATAAAAGAAATTGAAAATTGTTATGTTCTGCCTTGATTAGCCAATGGATGGAATATGTCACTCAGGAGTATATATATTGGAAATCAGTGGTATTCTATTATTATCGTTAGGGTCGGCGATGGCTGTAATAGGTGTGCTGATTGTTTCTAGATTGATAGTACAAACATACCTTAAAGTTCATTGAACAGGTTGTTGTGTATTGAAGGCATTGTTCATGTCATTAAGACTTATTGAGATGTTATTTTTTTGGACGATAGAGTTTGGAGGAACATGGCAACGTCTGCGAAACTCATCCGTTGTACGATATGTTCGTGGGCTGGAATGGACTCCACTGCCCCTTGGAGTTGGATTTGCTTTACTTGCAGTTCTTCAATGGAGACACATAAGAAATCGGACACGTAGGAGTCAGGAAGGCACAGAAGTTGCTAGTGATGTTAATGAATGGGAGGTATGTAAAATTAGTCTTTTAAAAAATATGCTCAACATGTGCTTGCTTTCTTTGCTGATTTTCAAATATCATAATTTTTTTAAATATGTATATTGTGAGTCAAAATATGTAAGAAATTAAATGCCAATAAATGTCTCACATATGTGCTTTATTCAAAAGGAAGTATTGATTGGTAATCTTCCAGTTTAATGTAGGCTTTTCATGGACTGCTAAGAACTACTATGCCCCACTAAATAAAATCACTCATCATTTCAACTTTCCCACTCACCTTCATTCTACCTTTAATTCCTATTCTTGAACTAAACTGCCTTGATTAGCCAAGAATTCCATCCTCTTTTACAGTCTTCAACAACAAATTACCTCAGTGTATCCCTTCTGCCCACTTTCCTGTTATCAGGTTACCCCCAATAAATGCATCTCCTCCCCTATTATACCTAACACTATTTTTTTACATTTCTCTCTGTCCATTTTTACCTTCTCCCATCTTTGCTGTACTCTCATTTTCATAACCACTTCCTTTGTTAAAGCAATTCTTCCAAGGTCCCTACCACTATGTATATTTTCGTAGTATTTTTGTTTATAGTGTGCTTTGACTGCTATGGTCATTTTGCACCTCTTCAAGTCATAGGAAGAACCAACTTGAACAATGGCTGAATGACAACCTTGTGCTTGGTTATATCTAAAGCTTATTTACTTAAGAGATTTCCTCTCACTTTACTTACTGATTCCAGAGCTTTCTATGCCTCTGTTGCCATTGGCTCTGAAAACATGTTAAAAGGCACATGTGATAATCAACAGTCTTGTCTAATTCCTCTCCTTAGCATTGCCCATTCAAACTCTTTACTTCCTTCACCTATCCTCTTATCTGGCATTATTCAATTTCCTTTGTCAACAGCTCTCAAGACCTTGTCTGTAAAAACTCCCCAACCTTTTTTTTTAACATAAACCATAAATTTATGACCATTCACTGGATCAGACACCTTTATGGCAGCCCCACGAAAAAGACTATGGACTACCCTTTCATCTAATTTCAATCTATTCAGGAACAAGGACCATTAATTGAGTCAGTACAGCTCTAGGGGTCATTGGAATGTGCATCACCTCACCCAGATTAAGGTCTTGGTCCATGAGGAGGGTGGAAGGGAATATCATTTCAAAATTAAATTAAACCTATGCAACAGCTTAGGTTTAATTGCTGTTCAGCTTCTGAAATTTCTTCCATGTTTTATTTTTCATAGCAAATACAATTTCTCCAGCAATCCTACTGGTACTCAGGTTAGAAATGAGGATATAGCCAACAACTTGGATGGAGAAATTAGGGATCATGCAATCACTCTAATTGGATGAATTTTAAGCAAATTTCCATGGTTGAAGCATGCTTGAGCCAGTAATTATTTCTATTTCCTTCCTTTTATTAGTTTTTTCTCATTTGTTATCCTTCTTGCTAAATGACAGAAAGTTATGGCAGTCACTCTCTGTATTAATCACTTTCTCTCGATCAAATTCACTTTGTGGCTAATCATGGACAAAATTTGCTCCTCATTTAATCTAAGGGCACCTGAAGGATGGCTGAATAAATTGTTGTCAATTGCAATGATGCAGTATAGGGGAAAGCCCATAAACCAAGTAGCTCCATACATATAATAATTGAATCATATACTTACAACGTTTTTCCAGAAAGTAATGGCAGTGATTATCTTTTGATGAAACTATACGTCGTAGCGGACCTGGGCCAGTTGGGCATGGTAGTGGGGGAAGTTAGCCAACTGTAGCGGGGTTGCTCAGTCTTCTCCGACTATCCAGAGAGTGAGGACAGCCGTTTCTGTGAGAGTTTTTTTGTGACTCTGTGCAAGTCGAAATGCAATGCTCAGTAGAACAAAGGATGGTGATCAATTTTTGCGTTAAACTTAGCAAGACCAAGGTGGAAACTGTTCAAATGATCAAGGCAGCTTATAAAGAAGATGCGCTGTTAGATCGGCAAGTGTTCCAGAGGCACAAGGCCTTTTTGGAAGGCTCGGAAGAGGTCGATGACAAGGCCCCTTTTTGGAAGGCCAGGATGAGCAAATCAGAAATCAAGACGATGCTCATTGTGTTTTTTGACATCCGAGGACTGGTCCATCACGAGTTTGTACCACCTAGTACAACTGTGAATGTTAAATTTTATGTGAAAGTACTGAAAAGACTGAAACGCAGGATTCGGCACATCCAGTCGGACATTGTTAATGTCTGGAAGTTGCACCATTACAACACACCGACACACATAGCCTTCCTCATCACCAACTACCTGACCAAATCAGGGGTGCCAACAATTCTCCAGCCCCTGTACAGCCTAGATGTGGCTTCCCCCGGCTTCTTTTTGTTTCCACGCCTGAAAACACCCGCGAAAGGCAAGCATTTCGAGACAATAGAGGGGATCCAAACAGCTTCCATGGCAGCTTTAGTGCATTCCGAATGAAGCCTACCATCACATGTTCGACTGCTGGAAAACTCACTGGAGCCACTGTATCAACCCAAAAGGAGACTACTTTGAAGAATTTTGATCACTTGTAACAAAAAGTTCAATAAATTATTTTTAACTGACTCACTGACATTACTTTTTGGACAAACTATGTATATACAAAACTTTAGGACAGTGATTTATAATAATTAATAATTGATTAACTATAGGATAATTAATATGATGTGATATAATAATTGTAAAAGTGGATTGTTTGTAATTGTTATCCATGACTATTTTACGTAGCCACATATTCCTTTCAGATTTCATGCTATCGAATGATGCCCCTGAGGGCTCTCTCGAGAGCCTGGGGTTGGGCACTTGGATGCCAACTACCCACTTGGGCCCGCACTCCTATTTTGTCAGCTTATGCATCAACATTTGGATGCAACCTGTCAGAGGCTGCTTACCCTGATCTTTCATCATACTCTTCATTGGGGGAGTTCTTCTGCCGCAGCCTAAAAGATGGTTGTCGACCTATTGATGCTTCACAGCCTCTGGTAAGTATTTCATCTATTTAATTAATTGCCTGATAAATTTTCCATAATTTTAAAGTATAGACTTATTTTTTTTAATCATCAAAATGAAGCATTAATGATAGAAAAGATTTAACCAGCACAAAGGGGCAAGAGCATTCATCAGTATTTACCCTATTTCCTGCCCCATACAATTTTTTCGATCAAAAACTTTATATTTATATCGACACCTTTTGAGTTGAAGATATGTATCTTTTTTGATGTCAGGAATAGCCATAAACCTATTAAAATAGTTTAATTTTATCAAAGAAAAAGTCATATATCGTTAACTTACCTATTCTACAATTTCTAACCTTTAATATAGTCTCCAATTTCAGAATGGATTTTTATTCCTATTAATAAATTGTTGGCATTAAACATGCTGATTGTTTTTTTTTCTAAAATCTAAAGCAAAAACCGAATTGAGTCTAATGGACCAGGAAATATGGTATATGTATTTCTAATTCTGGTGAAGAATCTGGGGTATAATAAGTAATTATAATGTATTTGAGGTGTTAAATACCCATATTTCAGATGATTTCTGTAATGTAAAATTAATGAATCATTTATGAGAAATTTCTAATAGAAATGAGTGATGGATTGGGCAATTGCTGGTTTTTAATTGTAATCTCTAGATCATAATATTCAAACTGTTCATAAGTAATTTTATATCCATTTCGAGTCCCATTTGTAAATTCATTAGCAAAAGTAAATTTTTGTTTTTTTTTCTGTTTGTACCCAAGACAAAATTTTACCAGATTGTTTATCCACTAAATCAGTATGTACTAATTTAATTCTTTTTAGATAGATCTATTGGTAAAGACGGTGGGGTCTACTGGAGATGCTTGAGGATCCAGAAAAGGTTACAAAATAGTCGAACCTGAGGAAGACAAAAATGAATATTAAAGTCCATAGTACAAGAACGAAAGGTGACACAAAAAAGTTAGAAATTGAAAGCCAATAGAAGTGAAATAGTTTTGTTAATTGGAAAGCAGAATCAGCAGTGATTGGAAAAGCAAGAGGAAAACAGTAGAAGAGTCCGGTCAAAGGTAGATTTCTACCAAAATAAATGCAATTACAGCTAGTAATATAACATTGAAAGTTAGGAAACATTATGTATGTCTATATCTATATTGTATTGACAATACATTGGCAGCAAAAATAAGTTTAAAAACTGGGATACTACATGAGATAATGGCAATGAAGCAGGGATTATTGAATGCCCATTAAAATAATAATTATTATTAAGTGTAGTAGAAGGATAAAATTAATGAAAACTGAAAAAGAAGGAAGCATGCATGAAGAAAAGAGAATTGATGAAAAGCACCTTAAGTAAAAACTTTAAAAAAATGGGTTAGTGAATACTCTAATATGGAGCATGTCATTGCATGGTGGGCAAGAAAATGAGTGAAGGGTGGAGAGTTTTGAGCAGTGAGATGTGAAATGAGTCGAGAGGAAGACAAATGCAGTGGTGTTAGGCTTGATAGGTGAACAGAGGAAATTGTTAAAGGGAATTTGTTGATGCCAGAAAAAGTGGATGGAAGGAATACCATGATGTAATGTATCGTAGAAAGTCAATGTTTCAGGATAGAATGTTACATAAGCAAGCCAGAGGCAGGACAAGAAGAGGCATTTTTGATATAATGATAGCCGGTACTGAAGATATAAGAGGTAAGGAAGGATTTATCATCAGGCCGAGTTCAATGACTTTTTATGCTAATCATAGTCATGCACAAATGGTAGCTCAGACCAAAAAACAATCTTAATAAACATCCCTAGTGACAGAGGACCAATATTGATGATCTTTGATAAGAATTTGAATGGCAAGAATTAGAATGAAAAACAAACTGTTACATGGTACAAGTAATGATAAACATCAAATCAAGAGTACTTGTAGAATTATGAAGAGGACAAATTTCAATTTTTAGTGCAGTGTTTCAAAACAGTCATGGGATTTATGACTAGATATGCTGATGACATTAGTTCCAACTCAAAAGTCTAAATTTACATTAAAAGTGCATCTTAAAATGGATAATATCTTTTGTCTGCTAAAGAAAAACAATGTTGAACTCAATTCAAGCCAGATATTTGGTTTGTCAGGTTAGAGTAGGTGTAGCATAGTATTAAACTCAATGGCATGTGAAAATTCACACATCAAGGGGGAGGTAGGGGTGGCAATTCTTTTCCTGGTGCCACCTGGGATTTCCCAGAAAGGTCTCGTAGTTGAAAACCGCTCAGATTGAGTTAAGCTGGATTTCTCCAGAGGCTACCACTGCCTCCTTTTATCTGCTATACATGCCAATTTACATCTTGTATAATATCTGAAAAGCATTCATGGAACTGCAGATATAAGGGGTGTTCAAATGAAAAGATGCAAAATGACACTGTGGTATAATTTAAGTCTTTATTCACAAGTAATCACCAGAGGCCTGAGCACAACTATCCCACAGTTTCACAAGCCAAAGGATTCCCTGTTCCCAGAATTCATGTGGCTGTTGCAGGAGCCAATCCTCCACTGTGTCCTTCAGTTCATCGGACCAGTTGAAGTTCAATTGAATGAAAAATACAACTGCCTACTTCTCTCCTGCATCATATGCAGGCACCCGTGCGTGAACACGACCATGCTGGACACTACATTCATATCCCTAGATGTCTCACTATGTTATCCCAAAGCGGCATATTCAGATCTCAAATGGTTTGGTTGTTACGACATTTCATACCTTTTCATTTGAACAATCTTCATGTAATTGTAATAGTACTCATATGCATGAAATAACATACTGTATTTTTATCATTGTCATTAGGTGTCACCTGCTGATGGAAAAGTTTTAAATTTTGGTCCAGTTACCTCATGTAGAGTGGAACAGGTCAAAGGTGTGACATATTCTCTGGAGACTTTCCTTGGACCACCAGTTTGGGAAGAGCATGAAGATTTTGACCAGAATAGTGGGTCAACTGAAAAAGTTAAAAAAGACACAATGCCAAAATGCCTTCTGTATGACAAGAATAATTGCCTCTATCAGTGTGTCATATATCTAGCCCCAGGAGACTACCATCGCTTTCATTCACCAGTTGACTGGAAAATCAAGTTCCGTCGTCACTTTCAAGGTTCTATGTTTTGCAAAATAAATTAAGCTGATTACATTCCTGGAATTAAGTTTAGTGTTTGTCTGCTAATTAAATACCATTCACTGAAATAAGTACTTAATAAATTAAAATAGGAATCAGATGAAACTTATCAGGTTCAGATCAAGTTTCTTTCAGGTCAAATGCCTGTGCATACATTTTCTGCTTGAATCGCAATTTAGCCTTGATGTATTTCTAATTTTCACCTTAACACTTTTTTCTAGTATATTTTTACAATTTAAAATCATAACCCAACACTCAATTCATTTTCACTATAGCAACTATAATTAGTGATGTTGAAATAAGAGTAAGAGAGGTGCTCATGAAAACTTGTTTTTAAAGCTACAAGTACTTGAATATAGTGTTCACAGGTACATTTTGGAGAAAAAAATATGCTATATTTTAACTGTTATACTATATTCTTGAATTGTTCCAATACTTTAAAGGTACAACTTAAACCCTGTTGCTCATAAGGACAAGATTTTCATTTTCTCCTCCTCAGAAAGAATCATAACAAGTTGTAAAAAGATTATAAATCACCCTAATACCTCATGTGCCTAGTCTCATAATACTCTATCCTTTATGGTTTAGGTGAGCTTCTTAGCGTCAATCCTCGAGTGGCTAGGTGGATTCCTGACCTCTTTAGCCTCAATGAGCGTGCTGTGTATGTGGGCAGCTGGAAGTACGGATTCTTTTCCACTACAGCAGTGGGAGCAACCAATGTTGGTTCCATAAAGATTTATTGTGATAAAGTAAGTTGCAAACTTTGCTTTTTTCAGGTTATAATTTTTGTCTAAGGCTCATGCTATGGGACTGAGATTGATAAAGCCTTTTTAATTATAATTATTTCATGACAATGTATATTTTAGAATTGAGTGATTTTTTTACATAAAATAATTTTGGAATGACTTCTGTTCTGTCCTTATAATTCTTTCATTTAAATTTCATAATTTCAATGTTTTGTAAATCCCTGTCAACTTACATGTCTTTACTTATTTATTCTTGTTCTTATTTTCTTTTCTCACCAATTGCATATATGGAAGTGTTTTCTTTATATAACCCTAGTAATATTCGATTGAATATTTATTACTTTGTAATATGTATTAGTTTTTTTATTTAAATATTTTCATATTTTTATGACCTAGAAGAAAAATTAAGCAAATACATTTTTATTCGAAGTTAGAAGAGAACATCAAATCTGTACTTTTGATATTTCAGACACTTCATACAAATCAGCGGAAGTGGAAACTGAATAGAAGTGAAGACAGGTTTTTCCAGCCTTCTGGAAGTGTGATTTCTTTAAAGAAAGGTGACCCTTTTGGAGAGTTTAACCTTGGTTCAACAATTGTGCTACTCTTTGAAGCACCCAAGGATTTTACTTTCAATTTAACAGCAGGACAAGTGGTCAAGGTTGGTCAACCTCTACAGTGTAATTGTGAATCAGTTCCAAAAAGTGAATGAGTCTGTCACTGTCACTAAATGATCAACTATATTATATATATATATACATATAATGTATGCATAACTGTAGAAATGCCAAGTAGCTTTTTCAAATATGAGCAGATGATCTTTCCTCATATTATCACAGTGTTAATTACTGTTGAAAGTTTATTTTTATGAGACTATGAGAGTGTGATAAAAAGTCCTTCACCAGTGTTAGTTAAATATACTCAAGTGCCTTGAAATATGCTGGGAATAATCTTATGCTCTCATAAAAACAATTAGGTTCTTGTGCCAAAAGTTAATATCATAGAGCATTTACATTTCAGTTGTTCCTCAAAACTGGATTTTAAACGAGTAAATACAAACAGTGTTTGTATTTACTTATATTATTTTACATACAAATTTTATATGGCATCATTTTTTGTGCCAAAATGCTATTGCATAGTTTATAATAAAATGTTCTAAAAATTATATCTATTTGATTTCCAATTAATGTATGCCACTTTGTAAATGAAATACTAATGGAAGTATTTCCAAAATGACTGATTTTATATTAATGTCATAATCGAAGTATTTCAAAATATAAATTATGCCTGCTAATGCTATTGAAAGCATTATTATTAATTTTTATGTGGATAATAAATTATTTCAAGTTAATGATTTTTTAAATTATAATATAGCAAGGTATTATTATTTTCTTTATGTTTGGTGCCTCACTATCACTGCTTATTATTAAGGATGGGTCTGTTCTGATTATTGATTCTCAATTTCACCAATTCTTCAAGGAATTACAAACAAAAGAATCAAAATCTCTACGGAAAAAAGTTTATAGGGTGTCTGAAAAAAAGAAAAATTGTTACCTTGCTCACTAAAGTAAGAAAAACTCCTAGGTCCTTGGTATATTTAATTCCTTTGATGCTCCCATTTCAACCGCATCTTTGGATTTCACAGATTTTGCAGGATAATTGCTGGTGCACACACTTGTAGAGCAACGAATGAACTGAAATAGGTTGATTCCAGATAGAGTGAAAATGATTTAATTTTTTAATAATAAAAGAGGAAACAGAAAAGAAAACTTTGCAAACAATTCCACAGTGACAAATTTTTATTTTGTCAACATATTTCACTACACCTTAGTATCATCGGGACTGAATAGAAGCATTACAGATTCCTTTTTATATGTGCATTCCATTGGAGGTGGGGGGGGGAAGAGAAAAAACGAAGGGCAGGCTGGCCATGGGTACGGAGACGGTTAATTTGGGAGTTCTAGGAGAGGCGAGTGGAGAGGTAATAAGTGGTCGTTGGTGATAGCTTCTTTTCTCTTCATGGCCATTATGATGGCTATTTGCTTGATAATGTCCATCCTGGCCACCTTCTTTTCCTTATGTATTAGTTCGGGTAGGAAATCCGCTTGGTACCCTTCTGCCAGGAGGTGGGCTGCAAACTGCGACTTCCCTTCCTTCTTTTCATAGTCTCTTCTGTGTTCCGCCGTACAAACCTTTAGGCTTCTTCCTGTCTGTCCAATATATTATATAGCCATCATAACGGCCGTGAAGAGAAAAGAAGCTATCACCAATGACCACTTGTTACCTCTCCACTCTCCTCTCCTAGAACTCCCACAGCTAATCCTAAATTAACCCTCGCCATACCCATGGCCAGCCTGACCTTCCTTTTTTCTCCCCCCCCCACCTCCAATGGAATGGACATATAAAAAGGAATCTGTAATGCTTCTATTCAGTCCCGATGATGCTACAGTGTAGCGAAACATGTCGATTAAATAAAAATTTGTCACTGCAGGATTGTTTACAAAGTTTTATTTTCTGTTTCCTCTCTGAAATTGAGTTTCGCGAAGTCTTGGCCTCAGCCATCCTTTTTTTTTTAAATAAAAACTTGAAATATTAAATTCTTGTATGCATAGATACTTACATTAGATCAATTAGAAACTGTGCCTTCATATTCTTTTATAATGTTTGCTAGATTTTATTTATGATCAGAAATAAACAGCTAAATTACACTTAAATTACTCCTGTTTTCTTCATATCATATCAAAACAAGTCTTTCTACCTATTTTAGTTTCTTTTTCAACTAGGTATAAAATAAAACCCTTATAAAATGTGTTTCTGGTAATACATCTTCCAATTCAAGAATCATCATCTTAGGTATTGGGATTGGAATTAAAAAAATGGAATTGGCCTATTTCAAGTTAATATAATTATGGGAACCTTGCTCAAGAGAAGGAAATTAGTTTATTAAAGGGAAAATTTGCAAATATGAACTCAGCCAAAAGAGTATACTATAACCAGTTCCTGGCTGGGAACTATATTACAGCTAGTGTTAAACATAAAAAGGTGAAGGATTACAGCTTACCCTGCTTGGCAGGTAAGGGTAGATCTCTCCTAATACCCAACTCTCTAACATATAAAATCACAAAACTAGAACGAAGGATCAGTTCCTTTACCTGGACCACCTGTGTTTTCCCTTAGAAACACAGATATATGGCCCAGAAAATCATCTAGCTTGATTTAGCAGGTATATTTGAGGCATTAACAGGATTAGAATCAATATCCCTAATTCGATGACCATGTGCCATGAGGTGTCATGGCCATGAGGTATGTTACACCTCATGTTACAAAGGTGCCATGGATTATGTTACACCTCATGACAATGTGCCATGAGGTGTAACATAATCCAAATTCACTTGTGAGAATTCCCTAGAAAAGACCCACTTGGTTTGAGTAGTATGAATTCAGCATGTGATTTGATGGTCGAAACAATATATGCTGACTTGGCTGGTACAAATTCATTCTTCACTGTCTAGTGATAATACCATCATAATCTAATTACTCTTCTTTTTTGTCTATTGCAACTCACTGATTTTACCAAAGACTTCTAAAGTCCCATACCTATTTGTATCCTTCATCATATACTTTGGAAACATATAGCTGTATTTATTAGTTACTTCTTCTTTTCAGTTTCAATGACATTTGGGCAATATCATCACTTTCCACTGAGAAATGCAGCTCTTTTGCTTTAAGTAGATGCCTGTTCTACTTTACTCCAATTCTCTCTTTCCTAAACCTTTCTGAATCATTTCTCTTTTAAGTTTTGTACTTCCTTCCAAATGTATTTTGTACATTGTTTAGCCACTTTATATTATTCAGCAGCTAGGTTGCATTTGGCATGCAGTACTTTACCCTTTTGAGAATCTTCTTATTATTTGTGATTGTTCTCTGAGAAATTAACTGGATAAGAGGTTTTTGGAGGCCTGAAAACAGCTGTAACATTTGAATATCATTTTAATACTTTGGAGGGCCAAGAGAATTATCTAAAATTATTAAAAAATTAAAAGGAATGGCCTTTGTCAAATACATATTAGAACTTTACTTTAGGGATAAAACAGTTCAAGAACAAGTTTTTGAACAGGTTAAGGTTCATCCATGCTCCACTATTTGATAAAAACATATACAACCAGACATTTTTGCAAGTCCTCAGGTTATGTTTGTAATAGACACAGTGACAATGTATGTCCTGCAACATTTCTACCCGATGAAGCCATGTCTATCATTGAAAGCTTTTAACACAGGCATGTTTTAACCTCCATATAAATGTTGGTGCAATTGTGCAGTTTTTTCCATAAGAAACCTTTTTCATCAACATTAAATACTTACTCAAGTAAAAAATTCTCTTTTACAACCTGCTTTTCCAACTCTTCCTGTAGGTTCTCAGCAACATCCTCATCAGGACTGGCAGTCTCCTCATTTACTTATTTTGGAGCTTTGTATGTTATCTGATTCACACAAACTGGTCATGGATAACACTGACATTTTTTTCATGATCCTTAGCTTCTATTTTTTACATCCTCATACTTTTACCAGGATTATCAGCAGACTTTCTGAATTTGATCCTCCAAATTCCCTTGCAATTTCAAGTACCTTCTGTATTCCATGAATTAGTTCTTAATTTTTTTCCCTGTAATTGTTCTTTCTATTGATGGTGTACTCATAATATATAACCCATAAGTTTGGAAAAAGCCTTTGACAATGTGAAAAGGGAAGTGATGTTATAACTGTTAATAGAAAGCGGACTTAATTAATTAATTTAGGAATGAGTCATTTTCAGCTTGTATAAGAATGAAACAGCCATATTAAAATGGCATCAATGAAGAAGCATGGGACAATGCTGGTCTCTATCTCCTGCTATCTTCAGTGCATAGATTCAAGAAGCTATGGACCATGAGATATATTGGAAGTGGGTATAAAGGTGACTGAACAAAACGTTGTTATTTAGGGATTTACAGATGATGTTGCTGTCATCATAGATAAGAAACAAAAAAAGATCTAGGAGGTCCTAAGCACTGACCATGAGGATTATCACGAAGAAAACTAAAGTGATAGTAACAGACAGGACAATATGAAAGAGCTTGTGAGAGTGAAATTGGAGGATCCAGTTTGGGAAAAAGTAAATGAATCCTCATAATTAAGAAGTGAAATAAAATAAGTATAACCGGTAACTAGTTTCATAAGTTAAGCCAAGTCTGCCTTCAACTTCAAGAAGAACCTTTTTTAGAACTTGTATCATTGGTTTGAAGACTATAAAGATTAAATTGTTTTAAATTATAGCCATTATGACTAAATGAAGAATATGATATGATTCATTACTCTCATGATATTTTTAGAAAAAATCATAAAGATTCTTATTAACTGGGTATATAATATCTCATAATACCACATGATATTATTCATCAGGTATTTATTGTAATGTATTAAAAACAAAGTTCTCAGACATTTCTGTTTTAATACTCAAGCAGATATTCTTTCATTCGTACAATGAAATGGCAATATATAATTGTCCATTAACAAATCTTTTGTCCCTGGATTTCACAGTTATTGAAGCTTAACTCCACACATACACAGATCACATCTTTGGTTTTTGCTGAATTATTATATGTAGCCAAGGCATATAAGTACAAGAACAGCATAAATTAGCATCATATAATTGATAAAAAACAAACCAATAACTTGCAATGTACAATTCCTTGATTCAGCATTCTCATTCTCTTAGAAATGAAATGCATTATAACATACCTTCAAGGCCTTCTTGCTAAAATGGGATAGTATCTTGGATTTAAAAGGCAGTGGGTGAGCAAGGAAACCAATTAGGTCAACACAGTTCACAGGGTGATTTTTTATACATGAGACAGGGTTATACACATAGTTTGGTCAATGGAAAGACAGGCTACCAAGAAAATAGAGCACTGCGTGATAACTTAGAGCATTCTGTTACCATTATGATGACTGTCACTGACCAAGTGCCCTGAAGACATGAATCGTGGAAGGAGTCTACTCGCCCACTCCTAATATCCTATTAATCTTGCCTTGATAATAATAATCACACCACAGCCTCAGGGAGGCCATAAAACCTGGCCCCATGAAAACACTTGCACTTCCACTTCCCATGGGACATAGGAGTAAGTATTTATTTACTTTGGCCATCATTTTGTCTTATAGCCATTCAATGATCCATTGATATGATTGATACCATAGCTATGGAAAATCACCTTGCACACAAAGCATGTCCTAAAGAAACTCAACAATAAACAGCCGCTTTGTTCTAAGTGTGCAGACAGTCATGCAACCATAGCAGCACCATAATGCACACAATGTTGAAAATCCCAATTATCCCTCTCTATTCTGAACAAGGAACACCCATTTTAGCATTGAAAAACAAACAATTATCTCTGAACATAATGGGACTTCCAGAATCTCTGTCGCAATGAAAATGCTTGTCAGGGTACACTTTATGGCTAAGCACAATGAAGCACTCTCAAGGGAGAGCACCGACAGATGCCACACTAGCACCCTCTTCACTGACAACACCTTCAGAATCCTCTTGGGTCGTGGCAGGAGGAGTTGGGGGTAAGAGGACAACAGCTGCAGTGGACGGAGGGGAGGGTCCCACACCGCCCCCAGTAGTTGCAGCATCACCAGTACCCCCACTTCCTACCAAACTGTCTCGCAAAGGGGACTTTACATCAAATCCAGAAGTTTCACTTTCTATATCTGACTCCACCTGTGGAAATGGATTTACTACATAAAATGCTGCACGGGACTGCTGGACTATTGGACGTATTTCCATGGATAGTGCAATGGAAATGAGCATGATATGTGAGAAAAACACCCAGGTTTACACATAAGTCCATCATGAAATTCAATTATTTGATATCCTGGGGAAAATGGAGTCACATGATTTCTGAAAATTCACTGTAACATTTATATTCATGTAAATTCCTTAAAAAATCAACATGGAAGAAAATGAGCTTGACTTTGTAAATTCCACTCAAATATTTTTACTATCCTTGCATAGATGTCAAAATTTTATGTTGCATTCCGAACATTCTTTGGGCATTATTGTTGAGTCAAGGTAGTGGCAATAAAAAATTTCATGTGGACTATACAGTCTAGCTCATTTTCCTCTTTGATGGATAATTTCTACACAACAAAGTCTTAGACTCGTTCCTCCATTTAAATATCAACTAATAAGTACTCCTGCTTTGTGGTGAAATATGTAAGGGCATGCTTACTCAGTTGAAATCCATAGTGACGTCACCATGGAACCTAGCATATGATAGCTGAATACTAAGGCAACCACTGCTGATGAGTTTCACAATAAAATTAAACAAAGAATATCATGCAAAAGAAGCAGAATCTACAAGAAAATGTCCAGTCGTGTATCATGTTGTCAAACACCTGAACATGAGTGCTTGAATCGGTTAAGATCCCTTTCCTCTCTCCCCTTTACCTGTTTTTATCTTGCCATGGGCTTCTGGAGTCACTGAGACTGGCAAGAAAAAGTTGTGAATGAATGTACACATAACTCATTTTCCATTAATATTTCCAGGTTACAATTAGTAGTGTGCTGCTTATCATTCATTCTCTATTAGGGAAACTGCAAGTTATGTACTAGGTTCAGGTGATATATTAAGGTGTCCATTGGTATTCTTGGTCAGAAGTAGAACATGGAAGTGACTATAGGCAAAAATGACTGCTTGTTGAAGATGACCAGTATGATGGATTGGAAAAAACATAATTGTATGAATGAAAATCCAAATTTGTTAAGACTCAAATTTTAAAGGTTGAGTTATTCATATATTGTACATTTCATCATTACAGCTAATAGAATACAATTTTTTAAATTTATGTTGATTTATGAGATAAAAATAGATTATTAATGTAAATTTAAAGGAGAAATATCAAAATGTCATTAGAAGCTAATTGTAAATTAGAATCAATATATTTCTTATTACAAATTCTATAACCAAAAAAAACCTCAGTTTTATTTGTGAAGGTTGGTTTGATAAGTGAGGTTAGAGCTCATCTATTCAAATAGGAAGTAAAATTCACAAAGCAGTTACTTTCCCTGTGCCTGCCACCTGTGATTCCCCAGGGAGATCTGGTTCCCAGAAAGGCATATAACTAAGGATTTATCTGGAGATTTCTGAAGGCATCACTGGGATTTGAACCCAGGTTCCTATTCAGTTGCTGAGTGTGACCTATTGGGTAACTACACCCTCAAATTCTATGACAGCTCTTGAGAATTCTGGCTATAACCTTCATTCTTTGTCTGTTCTTGGTTTTACTGATGACTTTGTAAAGGCAGACTTAGAACAAATTAGAAAAAATCATAAAGATCTAAATGGTAGTTCCCCTTCTTCCATAAGTTTTAATGATTCATAATACATTTGGCCAAACACTAATCTCTGTATTATACCTCTGTGTTTTATAGCTGAGGGCGAGGATCAGAGGTCCATAGTTTTTCATTGGTTTACCAGGGCTCGAGCTTGTTTTAGATTGTTTTCCACTATAGTTTACATAGTATTATGTATTACCTATATAATACTTGACTAAGAGGAATTTCTATTCCCCACATACACCACACATTTATCACCTTGTTTCATTAATTGTACGGCTGCCATAGTATTCATCCTAAGATTATTTTTATTGGTGAGAGTGGAGCTCACCCAATACTAAGCCCAATGGCATATAAAAATTCACACATTAGGGTAGGGGTGCCAGTTCCTTCACTACCATCTGTAGTTTCCCAGAAAAATCTGAAAGTCACTCAGCTTAGCTGGAGGTGTTCAGAGACATTACTGGAGCCTCAACCCAAGTCTCCTACTCAGTAGCCAAGCACTCAATGGGCTACTACAACCTCAATTGAATGACAAAACCCATGTGGATAAGTCGAGATCTTCTCCATATACTGGTGACACAGTCTATCATGTAATAATATTCAGCTACTATCCAGCATAATAAGATTAAACTAAAACCTTATATGTGACAATAAATCAAAGCCCTGAGAAAAAGACAGTTTGAAGATTTTTTCTTGAGCAAATTTCAGTCTTTTCTTTGATGACAATACAGAAAACTGACAAATCTGAACTCCTGGATATTTAATTTAAAATGCAAATTATGCTTATTAAATAATGAGATTTCAATGACAACTTGGCTTTGTAGTCTTTCTGTAAGTGTAGTGAGATGAGGGTACTTCTGTAATAGTCATTAATGTAATGTACTACTAAGAAAGGATCATATGTATTAGAATATTATCTCCACATATATATTTCCGTGTAATTGAGCCATAAGTAACTGTCATGGTAAAGATGTAAAAATCAATAGGTTGACTTTGTAATATAAGTACATAGTTCCACTATGTTTATTGGTTTTTAAAGAAAAGATTACTAAAGTCTTTATGCACATTCATCTACAACAGAAATTTTCTAGAATACTTAACATAAAAAAATAATTACAAAAATGTATTACTTCCACAAACTTGAATCACATATGAGTAAACACGTAGATTTTTTAATCTTTAACTAACCTGCCTAGTTCCTGGATAAGGTGAAAGCCTGTCGGACGTATCTGAACCACAGCTGGAGCTCTCACTTAGCTCAGCAGGAAACTTTCTTGTTGCCCTTGGAGAAGCTGGTGGACCACCTCGCCGTCCTGTATTTAAGTTGCACACTTGAGATTGAATGTGCTCACAGACCCTTCGGAAGCGGCGGATGTTACCTGAGACAAACAAAAGGTATTCATTACTTAAATTACATTTAATTAGATTTACTGTTGTATTCATGACTAGAAAATTGACTAGCATATAAACCGCATGTTTCTATCTGTTTCCAGTCCGGAGAAAAAAATGGAGGCCTTACAACTGTAATGCACCTCATACATATTATCATGGAGATAAAAATGATAGATCTCTCTAATTTTAACAAATGTTAATTAAATTTTTTTCTCTCAGAGATTTTTTAAATGGAAAGAAACAACTCCTCTTAACTGGTATAAGGCTATGAGAACTTCTGTTAAGACCTAAACACATTTGCCAATAAACAATGCAATCTACATCTACCTGACAGCAACACATTTTTATAAATAAAGGGGTCACTTATTCTTAAAATTCTATACAAATCAATTGTATTTCATCTTCCTGAGAGGTTACTCATAAAAATTCCGTTGTACATGACATAATTTAACTCTAAGTCCAATAAAGATCAAAAATGTTAGAAAATGTATGAATTCAAACTAGTCCACCTTCATGCAAGTGGGGATGGAGACATTAAAAAACTTAAGCATCTGTTCTACGTACCTGACATGAGGGTGAATGTGATGGCATATAAGTACTCCCTAGTTGCTGAACCGTTGGAACCATGGTTTCCAACAGTGTCTCCTTCACTCACTGCCACTCCCATTCCATGAGCAAGTTGTGATGAACCCCCATCAGGCCTGTTAACTGGTGAGATATCCACCTGGAATCTCACTTGTCGTTGAAACATGGCTGGGGCTGTAGTTCCCCGTTTGTACTCAACTCTAAAAGACATTGGGCTGGCCACACTGTGACTCAGTTCAGATATCTGTTCAGAATTTGAAAACAGAACATGTTAGTAACATAAGTTAAAGTATAAAATATTTAAGAAACACTTGTTTGCGATGATTATGTGATGTATCCATTTTATGGATCCTCTATTTATTACTTGTATTTTTGGTAATATTTCCCTCTTTTTTATTTAGATATTAATACATGAAATATGTATATATATTCTCACTGTTTTAAAGCTGAAAGGGTTCTATAAAATTTGATTATGATGACAGTGATTGTTGAGCATGTTCTTGCTGTTGTTGCAATCGCCCCCAGAAAAAAAGAAATCCAAGAGAAAAATGAATTCCCAGCCACATTTGACAGTAAGTTCAAAATAAAACCTCTAAAGTTGACTTTGGTGATTTTTCATTGAATACTACCTGATGAATTTACAAATACCAATCATCTTCTTATTAGGTATACTATAATTTATGTAATTTTTACTGAAAATAACAAGTTTGAAGTTCATTGTGGTTTCTTACCTGAAATGTTTTTCTTCTTTCAAAGATTACAGCTAATTAGTAATCATAGCTATCGATTCCATGAGAATTGTCATGATAAAAAGAAGTTTATTTACTGACCCAACCTAGGGATCAACTCATGGTCAATAGAATACATAATTAGGTCCTCTTCTGATAAGCATATTTTCATATTAACTGAACATATTCAGGATTCATTTAGTTAGAATTTTGATATATTAAAAACAGGTATAATTGTACTTTTCCACTTAAGTGCATGAAGGAAGCACCATTGTAACTGTGATTTTAATATGAATAGGACCTATTCCCTATTGTTGGTGAATGTTATGCTTTCTCAGCACTTATAAAATCAGTTTTTTAGTTTAGTGTAACTATAATTTAGTTATATATGATGTTTATATTTCAAAAAAGAAGGCCAACTTATCTCCAACCAAATTTGTTTGTATTGGTGGCAAAATAAATATCAATTACATAGACATGATCCCAGGGAGACCACTTTAGTTGCTAAATATTTTAGTTTTTTTTCATATTTTTGTTGCTCACTAGCAACTCCCTTGCTTCATGGTGGTATATATTTGGATACTATATTTAGAATTATTGAATACTAAAATGCCTTCTTAATTTATCTGATATAGTTTATAATTATAAATTTCAATTAATAGACAAAATAAATGAAGATGAAATAAAAACCATAATACTGATTTGAACATCCCAAACATGGTACTGTGAATGCTAATGATACTTGCCATTTTTTTATGAAAGAAGCTATCCATTGATATTGACTGAACCCTTAAGGGACAGTATCATGAAAAAACCACATTTTATGGTGTTGAACTTATATAGCTTCCCATACTTTGAAGATGCATTAATGAGTTTCTATTAGGGTTCATAAATGTATGACTTTTAAAAATATATGTGTCAATGCAAATGTAAAGCATTATACTTACAGACAGGAAGGCATGGATGAGATCTGCTTTGACAGTGGCTAATGGTTTCCCTCTGACAAGCACTGTAAATGTTTCATCTCTTTCAGTGGTCATAAGACTCCCAAACCAGGACTTTTTAGTCAGCTCAGGAGAAGACTCTGGAGTTAGGTGAACCTCTTCTGATGAAACTAGAAATCCCGTAAGAATTTTTTTTGATAAATCTTGAGAGAAAACAGACTAAGTATTAGCAATCAGGTAAGAAGCATTTGGTTAGAAAAAAATTACCAGAGTGATCTTAAAAATATCAAGTTTATCCAGAGTAGTTTCAAACAATTTGACTTTAGATGAACCAAAAAGTACTTTTGTGATTATTTCAAACATTGCCAACAATGTTACAAATGTAGTTAAAATACTCAAGAATCATAAAGACATGAAATTATCAAAACAACATATTGTTTGCAGAAACTAACATATATGAATAATGTGTGTGTTTGTATGTGAAACAGGAACACAAGAAACACACAAAACAGGATTGGACTTATGTACTATGGATATTTCGGTGGCCACCGCTACCTTTATCAACTAGGAGAAACTTGATTTCTCCTAGTTGATAACTATAGTATATTATCATATATATATTTATTCATTCATTATTTATTCAGTAACTGATAAAATAAAAATTTGTTCCTCACAAAATGCAAGCTTGCCACAGAACTGGGTACTAAAGAGTTGGTTTTCAACTTCATCCCAAAGAAATTTCAATTGCCAATTATTTATTGGCATGATGTTTTACTGGGATATAAAACAATTTTGAAACCTGAGTAATTTTCATAAAGCTTCAGCATGACAAAAGCATTGAAAAATCAAGTAACATATATACAGTGCCATGGCCAATTACCATACACTACGGTAATTACAGATTTGAATCATAACTAGGCATTTTTCTGGCACGTTGCTTGATACACATAAGCTGCAACATACTTCTTTGTTAATACACTTAAGTAAAACTAGTAGGTACATAACTATTCCTAGACGGAACTAGCTCATGTAAATTACTGACACTTTGATATTTCTTTAAGTCTTTACATACTGAAAATATACCATAGTTAATCACATAGGAAAATATATTCCTTGTTTTTTTATCATTACTAAATCGCAAAAATAGACTCCAGTAGCAGAGAAATTTGACTGAATCACATATAATGTTACATGCATTTCACAACATTTGTGTAACATTGTGACATTATTTGCTACTAGGACATAGATAACATCAAAAAAATTTTATTCTTCAAGAGACCATACAATTAAAGGTATAGGATTCATTAACATATAGGAAATATCTATAACATCTCTAGTATCTATAACATACCCCTATAGGAAATTACCTCTTCTCATGAGCCTTCCTAAAAACTAAGTAGATAGTAAAGACAATGCTCAATATTACATGCAATTTAAAAGAAAGTAATAAACATAGTGAAAGTGTAATTTTGTCCTACTTAAGTTATGTAACAAACATTATTCTTGCATAATTTTCTTAGGCTTGACTATTTATAGATACAATAAGTGTCCTTACATGCAACCAACCCCATAACTTCTCTGATGACAAACAAAATCATTATTATTTCGAGGGCACTGTTAGGGTTATCTGTGGGTGGTTTTACTATTAGATTTGTACTATAGACTTTTTATTAGTTATAAAAATAAAAGACTTTAACTATGATGTTGGTTGTAGAGACTGAAAATTATTTCATGTAGGTACACTTTAAGATAGTTACTACTTAAGATTCTTATAACCAAAGAAGGCATCAGCATATAAAAACTGAGAACATCATATTATATTATGAATAACTTTTTCACAAGAATAATTCAAAGAGTAATTAAAGTCTGTTGGTAATTGTGCTCCTCATATCATCTTTTTTAATCTTTCAAAATTTTATTTACATATGCATGATTGTTTGTGAAGAGACAAATATAGGCATACTTGTAAGCAGAGGCTAGTGAATCACTTTCTTTGAGAGAGAATAATGTTATCTTTGAGAAGCAGGGTAGATGCTATGCCACTATTCTTAAAGGTCAGATGATCTGTATCTATTTTTGGAACATGGGATGCAAGTACTAGCTGACAGAAGTAGTGGGACTAATATACATAAGTCAATTTTAGTTGCTATTGGCTATGATAAAATTACTAAAAATAAGTGTGTATGTTTATCATCAATACATAAAAAACAACGAAGAATTCTGGTTATACCTATGTTCGATTCACTGACAAAACTTATCTTCTGATGGAGCCTCTTCAAGCTGCCCATATGACATAGTTTTACTTGGAATTCTTAGGTAATCATCTATTAGTATACATATTATATAAGATTCGTTCACTTCACAGTCATCAGGTATTTTTTTAACATTAAATCACTTGCCATTGGGTAAGTTTCATATGCCTTTTGAAGAAATTGTATACTCATAATTACATAAAGTGGTGATTATCACAAGTGAACATTGAAATTATTTTTTCAAATGAAGCCATCAATAAACATGAACCTAACCAGACTCTGGTCCCTGCATTGGTATCCCCACTGAGCTACTATGGTTCTTTATTCTTTAGATTGGTGCTGCAAAGTTTTCGATGCACCACCGCATCCGTTGTCTTTTGCTGATGACAGTTACGTTCTCGTTCCAGAGAGCATCTTCAGGTTGAAGTGATTTCTCCAAGTTTTGGCTGGGTACATATATGGTCTGTTATGGGTCAGGTGTGCCCTGATTGACTCCCTGGGTTGGCCCCAAGGCCCTTTTTAGGGCCGTAAGTCTGGTGTTGTAATAGACTCTTCCAGATGTTGGCGAGAGGGTAACCGTCTTCCCTGTTGAAATTGGAAGGGGTTTTTGTAATATCTACCGCTTTCTGAATGTGTCAGGGGAAGTATCGATTTTCCCTAGTGATGACTTTGGCATTATGAAAATCGATGTCATGGCTGGGTTCGGTCCAAGCATGTTCGGCCACAGCTGAGAGCCGGAACTGCTTCTTGGTGAAGGCCCTTTCATGCTCCTTCAGTCTGCATCTGAAGGATCTCCCGGTTTGGCCGATGTAACATTTCCCACAGGGGCATTGAATTTTGTATATGCCTTCATAGATGTCATGCGGCAGCTCATCCTTGGCCTTAGGAAATATGTTGCGTATTTTCTTGAGCGAGCTGAATCTGGCGATGATGTTGTGCTTCGCTAGGATCCATGCTATCTTCTCTGTTGTCCCTGCTACGTAAGGTACTGTGGCATACATTACATCTTTGCTCTCATTGGTCCTTTTTAGGACCATGGCATTGCTTTCCTTCCTGGCGATTTCTTTCAGGACTCTTTTCTTGGGGTAGCCGTTCTTCTCCAAGGCAGCCACTAGATGCTCTTTCTCCTTGCCTAGGGACTGCACATCAGAAATGGAGTAAGCTTGATGTGAGTAGGCAGGGTTTACAGAAGGCAATCCTTCTGAATAGGATGGTGGTGTGATGAGGCGTTCAGGTACTTGTCTATGTGGGTCTTCTTCCTGTATACCAAATGGCCCAGGGTCCCATCCAGCTGTTCTTCACTAGCACATCCAGGAAAGGTATCTTCCGTCTCTATGGTGAACTTGATGGCTGGATGTTGTGCATTCAGGTGAAATAGGAATGCTTCTAGTTCTTCCTTGCCATGTGGCCACACAATGAAGGTGTCATCTATGTAGCGAACCCACAGGGTTGGTTTCTTGTGGAAGGATTCTATGGCCGTCTGCTCAAAGTCCTCCATATAGATGTTTGCCAAGACAGGAGAGAGTGGTGAACCCATTGCAGCACCTTCTGTTTGCTGAAAGTAGCTATTGTTCCATTGAAAGTACGAATTCTTCATGCAGAACTCAATTAACTCTGGGTGGGGTGGTCATCGGGGAGGCCCTTGGAGGTAAAGCCCTTAATGATGTCGATGGTCTCATCTATCGGCAAGTTGGTATAAAGTGAAGTCACGTCGAAGCTCACAAGCAGGTCGTTGCCCTTCATTCTGATTTCCTTTATGATCTCGATGAAATGTGCCAAGTTTTTTACAAAGGAAGCCGTCTTGCCGGTGAACGAGAACGAAACTGTCATCAGCAAATGACAACGGACGTGGTGGAGCACCGAAAACTTCACAGTACCAATCCATGGACCACCATGGAAGCCTAATTTTCACCGAATCAGGCATGATGTGGTGGAAGTGATTCATACTGAGAGTAA